>JABUQX010039811.1:40000-55562 GCA_015478945.1 Trachelipus rathkii | reverse complement strand
GTTGGCAGTACTTCGTTCGATCAATTCGGGTGTTTAACCGTTTTCGCATTTATCGTAGAAACGCTTTCGCGTTTTCATTGCCGCTTCAGCTATGATACATTCTTTTTTACTCCACAGTTTTTTTGGAGCTTGTCTTGCAGCCATTTTGAATCTTCAGAAAGACTAAGAAGGCTGATAATTATCTGGAACTAGATTAAAAGATTGAAATAGAGAACGCTTGGTTTTCTGAGTAACCTGGTTGTAGAAGTACAGATAGAAGATAGAGGAAATTGGAAAGGATAGTAATTTAATGACTAGTTTGGAAAAGGAGTGAAATAGAAGTAAAGATAGAAAGGAAATCTAAGGAAGATTTGAGGAGTGGAGAATTGCAAAGGAGGATTATTAGAGAATTGTGTGGAGAAGTAAGAAGGAGTATTATTGGAGAACTGAGAATTGTAGGAAAATTAAGGAATATTTGGAGAATTGCACGAATTATTTTTTTTCTAGTATTAAGAATATCTATTTTAGGTTTAAGGTTGAAGATATTAATGAATATCTGCAGTATTCATTAATATCTGATAAAAATAACGGTTCACTTTGCCGTACTTAAGGGGGTTGCGATTTCCCTTGGTGTGGTGGTGCGGGTATTGCGATTTCGGTGCGGGGTTGCGGTAGCTGCTTGCCTTGTAGTGGTGGGTTACCTTGGGGTGGTTGCGGTATCGGTATCGGTTGACCTTGAGGTTGGTGGTATTTTTAATAAATTTTTTTTGGTTACTTGTGTTTTTGCGTTTGATTTTTTTTTCCCTGAGTTTTCTTTGTGTTTATTTATTTTTGTTTTTGTTCTTTGGTTTTCTTTCCAGGACCCACGACTATTGAGATTTGTTTGTGGCCTCAAAACCACGACATATTTCTGGCGCCCAACGTGGGGCGTCTGGACGGAGGACCAAGGGGACATAGACGATAGCAGGTAAGATGGCTACGCCTGAGGAAGTGAGATTGGGATTGGAAGTAGAGAGACTGAAAGAGGCATTAAGGAAGAAAGAAAAGGAGAATGAGGACTTAATTGATAGACTGAGAGAGATGGAAGAAGGAATGCAGGAGAGAGAAAAACAAATGGAAATGAGAATGGAAGCAAGAATGGATGATATACTGAATAAGAGGTTTGCAAAAGAGATTGGAACGAAAGGGACGCGAATGAAAGTAACCTCTACTCCGAAGATAGTAGATTTACAGAAGGGACAGAGCGTTTTGGATGAGGACAAGATTGTAAGTGATGTGGATGAGAAGGATATGGATAAAGAGAAAATGAAAGAAGATAAAAATAAAAAGAAGAAGGAGAAAGAAGAAAAGAAAAAAGAGAAGAAGGATCAGAAGAAGAAGAAGACATCGAAGAATAGAAGACATGAAAGAAGAGTGATAGCAAAAGGTAAGAGTATAGATTCTTTATATAGTAGTGTGAATGAGGAAGTGAATGAGAATTATGATGAGGATACTACATCGGAAGACTCAAGAGATGTTGATGTCCAGGTAGCACGTAGTGTCCTTATCAGGGACATTCCGAAGATCAATAAGTATAATGTATATGGTACTAAGGATGTGTGTGAATTTTTTAGAGAGTATGAGAGCTATTGTAAGGAGAAATTTGATGAAAATAAGGTGTTTTGGGTTAAAGAGTTAGGTGAGTTTTTGGAAGGAAGAATGTTTGATTTTTACAAGGCTATTGTGAGTGTGGGTGAGCCGAAGTATGAAGTAGTAAAGGAAAGAATGTTGGAACAGGTTGAAAGAGTTAAAGGGGGTGTAAAGTATAGACGTGTGAATGACTTTGATAAGGCTAGGAGAGGAAAGAATGAACGATTGGATAATTATGCGCATAGGTTGGAAACATTGGCTCGAGTGAAGTTTGGGGATGAGGGGATAAATGAAAACAAAATGTTGATGAAGAAATTCCTGGAGACGATCCCTCCTCCAGTGGCGGAGTTTATAAATGCGAGGCGTAAAGAGAAAATGAGGTGGAGTAGGGAACGATTGCAATGGAGGGATGTGTTAGAAATAGTAGAAGATCGTGAGTTTGAAAAGAATGAAAGAGATAAAGAGGAGTATGAGAGGCATGATGTGTACAGTGGTAGGGGAATGAATGAAAGGGCTTCACCAGTGCCACAGTATAAGTCTTATAGGGATGCTCTTAGGGCCAATCCATATGAAGTTATGGTAAAATTCTTAGAAGATTTCTATGGGGGTGAAAATGAAAGACAGGTGAATGCAGGAGGTGTGTGGAGTTTTGGAGCTTCACACTATTAAAAGACTATATATATAAGAAGTATAGCATTGAAGTTGTTGTAGTACTAAATAAATAGTTAATTAAGAAGGTTGTTTGATAGTCTTGCTTACAAGCTAGCCGGGCCATTTAAAAAAAAAAAAAAAAAATGAACAACTTAAAGATTTCCGATTTAGTAAAGAACTTTAATGGAGAAGAAGATATTGATGAGTGGATCATAAAGTTTAACCTAATAAAAGATTTGAATAATATTAAAAATGAGGAAAAAATTCTGCCTATGTTTTTAGAAGGAAAGGCATTGACAGTATATACTCAACTAAATGAAGATGCAAAGAAAAGCGGTAACGTTATAAAGCAGAAACTAAGAGAAGCCTTCGGGGAGGATCCATTCAATGCTTACTCAAGATTAATTAACAAAAAGTGGAGAGGAGAATCAGCAGATGTATTTATGATGGAGATACAAAAAATTGCAAAAACAATAGGGATTAAAGATGATTTAATGATTAAGCATGCGTTTATAAATGGAATGCCGGAATATATATGCAAGGAATTAAGGAAATTAAGAGACATTAAGGAAATAGAAATTGAAAAATTAATCGAACAAACAAGAGTATTGATTGGATTAAATGAGTACAAATGTTTGAGCAATAGATCAGGAATAAATAATGATCTAGTTAGAAATAATGATAAGGGATATTATCATTATCAAGAGGAGAGAAAATTTAGAAATTTTAATGACGAATATTATAGAGATAGATACAATAAATTTAGAGAAAATTGGAATTGGAATAAAAAAGAATGTAGGACATGCGGAAGATTAGGTCACGTCTCAAGAGATTGTTGGAAGGGTAATTCTAAAAAGTGGGAAAATAATAAAAATATTCAGGGAAACGAAGAAGATGGAGCTTATTTGCCGGAGGTAGCTTCATCAAGAAACTGAATATAGAATCCGGTGAATTACCTGTAATTAAGGTGTTAATAAACGGTAAAGAATGTAACGCACTTATTGATACAGGGTGCAATAAATCTCTTATTAGTAAAAAGATTGGAGGAGTTGGATTAGGAGATGTATGCGTGAAGGGGTTCGATGGTAAAATAATTAACACGATGGGGAGAAAAAAATATAATATTTTGTTGAACAACAAGGAAATTGAAACTGAAATGTTAATATTAAACGAAATTATAGAGGATATTGATGTTATTCTAGGAATGGATATATTAACAAAATTTGGAGAAATTATTATAGGAAAAGATGGTTTGAAATTCGTAGAAAATAAATGTGGTTTGCTAAGTGTTGATAATAATAAAGAACTAGTAGAAAAAAATGATGATATTATTATTGACGATAAAGACTTTGTGGGGTGGTTTAACGGCGATTTCTGGACAGTAAAATGGAAATGGAAAGACAAAGAACCTAAATTAACAAATAGAGTTAGTTGTTATCAAAACACTATAAAAGAAGGAATGAAGGAGAAGTTTGATGAAGAAATAATTGAATGGATAAAAGATGGAATTTTGGTACCATATAATGGAAAGGTGAATGGAATAATACCTTTAATGGCCGTGAATCAGGAAATAAAAAATAAGGTAAGGCCAGTGATGGATTTTAGGGAAATGAATAATTATACGGAATGTCATACTGGTGATGGGGTAAATATATGTGATGAAACGTTGAGGGAATGGAGGAAAATAAAAGGGAAAACAAAACTAGTAGACTTGAAGGCAGCATATTTACAAGTGAGAATCGATAAGAGTTTATGGAATTATCAGGTTGTGAAATTCAGAGGAAAATATTATGCTTTGACTAGAATGGGATTTGGTTTGAATTCGGCACCAAGAATTATGAATAGGATTTTAAAAGAAGTGTTAAAAATGGATAGTAAGATAGAAAAGGGGACAAGTAATTATATAGATGATATTATTGTTAATGAATCAATTGTGAGTGCGGCGGAGGTAGTAAATCATCTAAAGAGGTTTGGGTTAGTAGCGAAAAGTCCTGAATCTGTAGAAAATGGTCGAGTATTAGGATTGAAAATAATAAAAGGAAAAAAGGGAAATTTAGAATTCAGAAGAGGTAATAAAATTCCGAATATCAAAGAAGGGGATAATGTAAAAAAAAAGGAATTGTTTTCGATATGCGGTAGTATCGTAGGTCACTACCCTGTTGCGGGATGGGCAAGATTAGCTTGTAGCTATGTGAAAAGAATATCTCAAACGGAGAATTGGAATGAAAATATCGATGAGAATGTGTTGAAAATGATAAAAAGTATTATTGAAGAAATAAATAAAGACGATCCAGTGAAGGGATATTGGAATATTGACGATTCTAAAAAAGGAACAGTATGGTGTGATGCGAGTAATGTGGGTATGGGCATCATCTTGGAAATAAATGGAAAAATTGTGGAAGACGGGGCTTGGTTAAGGAAAAAAGAAGATTATTCACACATTAATGTTGCAGAGTTAGAGGCAGTGATAAAGGGAATTAATTTAGCGATAAAATGGGACTTAACGGATATTGAAGTAAAATCGGATTCTGCTACTGTGATTAATTGGATCAGAACAACAATAAGTGGTAAAGAAAGAATAAAAACTAAGGGAGCAGCAGAAATATTAATAAAAAGAAGATTGGCAACCATAAAACAGTTGATCGAAGAATTAGGTATTAATTTGAAATTAGAATTTGTGCCTTCGGAAAAAAATAAAGCGGATAGTATCTCGAGAATAAGGAGAAAATGGCTTATCGGAGAGGAAAATAAGCTGATAAATAATAATGTTTGTCTATTATCATTTGAGGAATTAAAAGAACTTCATAATAGACACCATCAAGGTATTGAGAAAACTTTGTTTTTAGCTAGGATGGTAGACAAAGATGTAAGGCGGAGAGACGTGAAAAAATGTGTAAGAGAATGTATTCAATGTCAATCAATTGACCCAATAAATTACGATAGAGTTGAGAAAGGTAGTTTAGATAAAGAAGAAAATTGGTCTAGGGTTGCGATAGATATAACTCATTTTAAGGGGAAAATATTTTTGTCAATGGTTGATTGTGGCCCTAGTAGGTTTTGTATTTGGAAGGAATTGATTTCAGAGTCAGGGCAAGAAATTAAAAGAAAAATAGAAGAGGTGATTTTAGAAAGGGGGAGAGTTGATGAGCTATTAATGGACAACGGTACGCAGTTTAGGAGTGAAAAAGTGGATGAATTTTGTAGAAAATGGGGGATAAAAAAGGTGTTTAGAGCGGCATATAGACCGGAAGGAAATGGTATAGTCGAAAGAAATCACCGTACGATAAAAAGGATTGCGGAAAAAGCGAATATATCTGCTCTAGAAGCTGTATTTTGGTACAATATATCACCAAAAGATGGTTTAAAGGAAGAGTCTATACCGTATAAAGGGATTTTTAATTATGATTGGAAATATCAGATTGCTGATGAGGATAAAAAAACTATTGTGGGTGAGGATATAGAATCAAAGTATAAAGTAGGGGAGGAAGTGTGGGTTAAGCCAGGAAAGAGTATCTGTACATCAAAATGGAATAAGGGATACGTAACGAAGGTGAATTCTAAATGGAATATCGATGTCGACGGGATGGCGAGGAATGTTTTGGACGTGAGAAAGGTGGTTTTACCCAATGAAGAAGTTGGTAATTATGAGCCGAAAGGTGAAAGAACAAGGAGAGATACTAATTTTTTAAGGTATAATCTACTAGGGGGAGAAAATTGATCTTTAGATCAGGGGGGCGTGTGTGGAGTTTTGGAGCTTCACACTATTAAAAGACTATATATATATAAGAAGTATAGCATTGAAGTTGTTGTAGTACTAAATAAATAGTTAATTAAGAAGGTTGTTTGATAGTCTTGCTTACAGGAGGTACGAATGCGATGAGTGCAAGCAGAACACCAGTTGGTAATACGAACATGAGAGAGAATGTTGGATACAATCAAGGGAATGTGAGAGAGAATATGAATAGGACATGGAACAGAGAGAATGCAGGGGGTATGGATGTGAAGTGTTTTAGGTGTGGTAAGATGGGACATTTGATTTCAGAATGTAGATGGGCAAATGGTGCGTGTTTTAGTTGTGGGCAAGTGGGCCATATGGCTATGAATTGCACAGACCCTCAAAGGGCCGGATGTAGGATATGTGGAGGGATAGATCATTGGGTAAGAGATTGTCAGCAAGGTGTGAATGTAAGGAAGACTGTATGCGGGAATTGTGGGACTGAGGGTCATTTTTCGAGGATGTGCAGGTTCCCTAGAAATACCTGTACGTTATGTGGGAAGGTAGGGCACGTGGCTGGTAGGTGTTGGGGAGTAAGACAACCTGGGATGATGCAAATGAATCAAAATGTAGTTGCTGGTGGTGGTGGTAATGCGGTTAATGGAAATGTTGTTGGTAATGGTTCAGCTGTAGGTGGTACTAGAAATGTAAGTGTGAATGAAGTAGTAGGTATGAATAATCAGGTAAGGGGAACTGGTCCGGGAAACGAGCCAGTGTAGGGTTTACAGCTGGTGGATCCTTAAGTGGTGGAAAGGGGCTGAGTGTTGCTAGGGAAGGGATTGTAAGTGCGGATGTATTTTCAGCTGGTCCGGTAGATGAGTGCATGACTATTAAGGTTTATTGCGGAGGTATTGGAGTGAGAGCTTTGATTGATACTGGGTGTATGGTCAGTGTAGTGTATAAAAGTGCGTATGATAGGATGAATATACGGGAAGATCAGAAAGAGTCTGGAAAAGGGAATATTAAGGGGATTAGTAATATGGTAATACCGGTCGTTACAAAATTTAGGGAGAGTGTTAAGATTGGAGGTATAAGTATGGAAGAAGGTGAGTTCTATGTTATTGATAGTAAGAATGAGAAGTATGATCTGTTGTTAGGGTATAAGTTTTTAAGTATGAATGGGATGATTATCCATCCTGATCGTATGATGATAGAGAAAAAGGTAAATAAGGATGGGAAATGTCAGATGTATGTGAATAAGGTAGGGGATGTAAAGGTGAAATTGGTAAAAGGTGTGGAAGTGTTTGCTATGGAAGATATGTCTTTGAAAGCGGATGGTGTGGTAAGTGTAAAGGTAGGTTGGAATGCGAATGTAGGTGTGGATGTCGACCAGAATAGCATGTTTCTGGTCGATGGTTATGATGCGAAGTATAGAGTGAAAAGGGTTGCACATGTATTTGATGGTATATTAGATATGGACAATCCTAGAGTATGTATGCAAAAGGTGCCTGATGTGAAAAAGAAGAGAGTGAGAGGAATAAGGGTTGGTGATGTGGTTGGTAGTTTGTATTCTATGACTGGGGAGCGGTTGAGAGAGAGAGAATGTGGTGTTTTTGCTGGTGATATTGAGAGGAAAGATTGGGTGCATGATGAGATGGTTGAGAAAATACAGTTGCCTGAAGGTTTGAATGAAGTAAGGAGACAAAAGATTGTACGAATGTTGTGGGAAAGGAGGAAAGTGCTAAGCAAAGGCGATGAGGATTTTGGGAAGGCGCAGTTGCCTGAATTCCGTATTGTGTTATCGGAAGATACCCCCATATACCAGCGACCTCGTCACTTTCCTCCCCCAGTTGCAAATGAGATTGAAGAGCAGTGTGAAGAGTTAGAGCGAATAGGTGTGTTGGAAGAGAGTGTGAGTCCTTGGAATAGTCCGATTGTGCCTGTGAGAAAGCCTGATGGACGATTGAGGTTATGTATTGATTATCGTAAGGTTAATGAAAAGACTGTGAAAGATAGGTTTCCTATGTGTGTAGTGTCAGAATGTGTGTATAGTATGTATGGGATGAAAGTCTTTACGAAAATGGATCTGGTGCGTGGGTACTATCAGATGCCAGTGGAAGAGAATAGTAGGTGTGTGACTGCTTTTTCGACTGCTAAGCGGCATTATCAGTTTAGGAATTTGAGCTTTGGGTTGGCCAATGCTCCGGCAGCTTTTCAGAGGGCGATGAATGTGGTTATGAATGATTTTCCCAGTAAGAATGTGATGGTGTTTATAGATGATATATTGTAGTGATGACTGAGACTTTCTCTGATCATTTGAAGTTAGTGAATGATGTGTTGAAAAAGTTGGAGGATGTGGGTATAAAAGTGAAAGTTGAGAAATGTGAATGGTTTGCGGATGAGGTTGAATGGGACACAAGGTAAGTGCAACTGGGTTAAAGAAAGCGGAGAAGTTTGTTGAAAAAGTTAGGAATTTTCCTAGACCTAGGAATGTTAGAGAGCTGAGAGGATTTTTGGGTTTGGTAGAGTTTGGAAGGAAGTTTATGAAAGATTGTTCTGGTGTGATGAAACCTTTGACTGAATGGACTGGTAAAAAGAAGAGTACGATTGTGAAATGGAATGACAGAATGAATGAAGCGTTTGAGAAATTGAAAGCGGAAGTTGCGAAAGATGTAGAATTAGCATATCCTGATTACAGTGAGGATGCTAAGCCACTGGAAGTGTATACGGATGCAAGTGGGTATTGTATGGGAGGTTGTTTGATGCAAGAGCAGGTGATTGATGGAATTGAAAGGAAACGAGTGATTGCTTATGTTTCGAAAGCGTTTAGTATGACAGAGCGAAAGTATTCTACAATTGAAAGAGAGTTGGCTGCTTTGAGGTTTTGTCTGAAATCGTTGCGTCCGTTTTTGTATGGTATTAAGTTTGTGGTGCGAACGGACCATCAACCCTTAGTGTATTTACAGAGAATGAGGACAGTTGATAGTAGGCTTGCAAGAACTTTGGAAGATTTGAGTGATTTTGATTATGTGGTTGAATATATCCCGGGTGAAAGGAATGAAATTGCAGACTTGATGTCTAGAATGCCAGGGAGTGAGAGAATGAGTGAAACGTTGGTGATCGATCCTGAGTATTTGCCTAAGGGATTAATGAAAGGGAAAGAAAGTCGAGGTGGAGGTGATTCTATGTTCGAAAGTGTGTTGTATGGTTTACAGGATCTAGCCAAGGATGGGTTGGTTTTGAGAGTGCCTGAGAGTATAGAAGAATTGCGGAAGGAAGTTATGACTGAGGTGTGTAAGAAACCTGAGCAGATAGGAGTTAAGAAGGTGCAACAGTATGTAAGAGAGTTAAAGACTATGTGTAATGGAGGTGTGATTCCGTTGCAAGAGGTGTTGGTTGTTGTGAGTAAATTGTTTAAAGTAGTTGTGTGTGTGCATTATGGCGGGGAACGACCGGTAATTTATAGGAGTGAGGGGATTGACAGGAACAGTGTAGGTGAGCTGCATTTACAGTGTTTGAGTGGGGTGCATTATAATTGGGTGATAGAGAAAAAGAGTTATGATAGGAAGTATGTTTTAGAAAAGGGAGTAGAAGATTGTGTAATTGTGGATGACGAGGCTGTGAAAATGATTTGTCCTGGGGAGATTGAAGAGGTAGTGTATTGTGAACATGGGATGAGTGGTAGAATGGCAGTGAAAGTGCAGGTAGATGGTAAGGTATATTGTGGGTTGATTGACACTGGGTCTCAGATTTCTTTGGTGAATGCGTCAGTGGTACGAGAGCTTGAGCAAATGACGTGGCAGATACCTAGGAGGAATACAAGTGTAAAGATAAAGGGGATTGGGGCAGGAGAAATTGTAGCTTGGGAAGAGGTTTTGTTAAAAGTAGAGATAGGTATGTTAGAGAGAGTTGGACATAGGTTTGTTGTGCTTGATGAAGAACTAATGCCGTATTGTTTTTTGTTTGGGATAGAATTTTTAAGAATGAATGGGTTGTCAGTAGACATAGGAAATGAAAGATTGCTGAAAGGAAATCGGGAAATAGTTAGAATGCATAAGGGGGATGTATGCATGACTAATTTCGTTGGAATGGTAACAGTTGGTGTGGGTGATGAGGAATTGTTGAGTATGGGAGATATTGAAGTGATGCAAGAGGAATGTCCTATGGTCTGTGAGCTGAGAAAATGTATTTTGTCGAATAAGGAAGTGTGTAGATGGGACCAGTTGATAGACGATTTTAAGGTGTTTGCGAAAAAGTTTGTTGTGTGTGAGAATGTGGTGTATTATATAAGGAAAGTACGAGAGGAAGATTTGTATGTACCAGTGTTTTCTGTGGTTGGGGCAGTAGGGATGGCTTTAGTGATTCATCGTAGATATGGACACATGGGAAAGTTTAAATTATGGGAATGTATGAAAGAGAGTGTTTAACCCTTGGTTGCGAAAGATAGTGAAGGATGTGGCGACTACTTGTGAAGAGTGTCAGAAAGGAAAGTATCAGAGAATGTATGTAAAACCTCCTGTGTTGAGAATGGATGTGAGGGAACCTTTTGAGTTAGTGGTGATTGACTGTGTTTCTTTGCCAGTGACTGCATGTGGGTATGTAGGAATGGTAGTGATGGTAGATCATAAGAGTAAGTTTGCGTATGCGGTGCCTGTGAAGACTAGTGCGAATGTAGCTAAGGTAGTGAGAGAGGTTTTGTTGCCAATGTGTGTATGTAAACCGAAGCGTATGTTGAGTGATAATGGACCAGAGTTTGTGGGACAGGCGTTTGAGCAGATGTTGAGTGATTGGGGGATTGAACATGTGCGGACTACTCCGTATATGCCTAGTTCGAATGGTTTGGCTGAAAGAACTGTACGAACGTTGAGTGAGATGTTACGAATGATGAGTGAGCGAGAGAATGAATGGGATTATTGGATAGGAAAAGTGTTGTGGGCATATAATATGACTGTGCATAGGGCTACTGGTATGTCTCCATGTATGTATGTGATGAATTTTGAGAAGTTTGTTAAACCTAGGTTAGGGTTGCCTGAAAGTGATAGGGATGTTTGGAGAAAAGGGAGTCTGAAGTTTGCAAGTTATGAAGTAGGGGATAAGGTTTTGAAAGAGGTGATTGAAAAGGGCCGTTTGAATGTGAGTAAGATGAGAGAAAAGTTTGAAGGGGCCTTATATTGTGAAAAGAGTGATGTCAAATGGAGTTAGTTATGTGCTTGAGAATGAGACAGATGGTAGAGTGAGTGAGTTTAGAGCGCATCAGATGCAGTTGAGGCCGTGGAGGGAGCCACCTGGATATTTGAAGGCTCACCCAGTGTATAAGTTTTGGATGAATGACACTGAAATGAATGAGAATGTGGAAGGAGTGAATGATTTGTGGTTACAAGGTAAAGAGTTGGTTTTAATAGAAAAACGTAGGAAGAAGAAACGTAAGAAAGAAAATAAAGTTGGTAAGGTTGACAGACTAAAAATTTGATGAGGATGATGAGAGTGAGAATTATTTTTCAGGGTTTTGGTGGGATAGTGGAAATGGTGTGCAGAGTTTGAATCAGACCTATACGTTATGTAAGTTTCCGTTGGATGAGAGTGAAAGTGTGTTAGCAGGATTAAGAGATGTTAGGGATAGGAGTGTGAATATGAGAGTGGAAGATGCAAGTAAATTTTGTGTGGAATTGGATGAAGTGGTGAATGAAATAAAAGCGAATGCACGAGTAAGAGAGATTGATAAAGAAATTGCGAATATGTCTGAGAAGTTACTTAGATTTGAAGGTGTAAATGAAATAGTAGAAGTTGAAGATGTGATTGTTGATGGGAATGAGAATGGTAATAGGGTCCAGGTAGAAGGTACAAGAAGACCTTGTACTAGGAGTAGAGGCAGAGTGGAAGAGTATGATTGGATTATGAAGAAAGGATTATAGAATGTAAGAGCGAGTGAATGAAGTTGGTGGCGTTCAAATTATGAGACAAACTTAGGTGGGAGGGATGTGGTAGTGTAGGATAGGATTTTTTTATGTATGTCTCATAATTTACTGTTTTTTTTTTTTAGGGTTTGCTTTGATCACCAACAAGGAATACTTTGATTTTCAATTATTTACAGTTTTTGTTTTTTTAAGAGTGATTTTTTTTATATGTCTATTTATTATATTCATATATTTCCAGTTAAAAAGTATTTACTTTGTTAAATAAAAAAGGGACAATTGAGACTTTACACAGTTTTCGAACTTTTCTTAATTTTTTCCCCTTATAAGTGTGAAAAAAAGGAAGAACAATTGTAGACGTTCCACTGTGCTGACGATTTACGTATAACAGGTAATTATAACATTATTTTTTATTATTATTATCATCATTATTTATTAATTATTATTTTTTTTTTCATTATTATTATTATTATTTTGATTGATTGAAGGGTTAATGTTATTTTCAGTCTGAATCTGGTTTCCCAAGAAGCTGTTTCTAGAAGTCTGAGAAGTTCTTTTTGTTCAGAGGGTCGTTGCTCGATTTAAGCCATTTAGCCAGTGATTGACTCCCATTTTATGAGGTAAATCTAAATGTTGGTTTTTGTTTTTATTTAATGAAGGCTAGATTGGTTGTATAAACTTGGTATCATTTTCTTATTTTCTAGTTTGATTTCTCTTGATTCGATTCTGGTGAGAGCGAGTGAAGAAGGGTTCCTTGAAGTTGTTCTGTGTGTGGAAAAGAGAGAAAAGAAAAACTGGAGCCAACCACCCAGGTAAGCACCTTGCAGTGGTGAGGGTATTTTATTTTTATTACTTATTATTATTATTTCGATTTCAATTATACTAATGTAATATTTTTTATATTGTAATTCATAATTTTAATTCATACTTTATTCATTGAGTCATTTAATTATTTAATTTAATTCATAAAAGTCATAAATTATTATTATTATTATTATTATTATTATTATTATTATTATTATTATTATTATTATTATTATTATTATTATTATTATTACTATCCTTATTATTATTATTATTATTATTATTATTATTATTATTATTATTATTATTATTATTATTATTATTATTATTATTATTATATTATTATTATTATTAAATATTATTATTATTATTATTATTATTATTATTATTAACTCCTTATTATTATTATTATTATTATTATTATTATTATTATTATTATTATTATTATTATTATTATTTCTTTTTATTGCGATTGCTATGATGCGATATTCTTTTTACTCCACAGTTTTTTTTGGAGCTTGTCTTGCATCCATTTTGAATCTTCAGAAAGACTAAGAAGGCTGATAATTATCTGGAACTAGATTAAAAGATTGAAATAGAGAACGCTTGGTTTTCTGAATAACCTGGTTGTAGAAGTACAGATAGATTAGAGAATTGTGTGGACAGGAGAATTTAGAAGGAGTATTTTGGAGAATTGTGTGGACAATTGGAGGAGATAATTTGATTGAATTGCAAAGGAGGATTATTAGAGAATTGTGTGGAGAAGTAGTAAGGAGTATTATTGGAGAACTGAGAATTGTAGGAAAATTAAGGAATATTTGGAGAATTGCACGAATTATTTTTTTCTAGTATTAAGAATATCTATTTTAGGTTTAAGGTTGAAGATATTAATGAATATCTGCAGTATTCATTAATATCTGATAAAAATAACGGTTCACTTTGCCGTACTTAAGGGGGTTGCGATTTCCCTTGGTGTGGTGGTGCGGGTATTGCGATTTCGGTGCGGGGTTGCGGTAGCTGCTTGCCTTGTAGTGGTGGGTTACCTTGGGGTGGTTGCGGTATCGGTATCGGTTGACCTTGAGGTTGGTGGTATTTTTAATAAATTTTGTGGTTACTTGTGTTTTTTGATTTTTTTTCCTGAGTTTTCTTTGTGTTTATTTATTTTTGTTTTTGTTCTTTGGTTTTCTTTCCAGGACCCACGACTATTGAGATTTGTTTGTGGCCTCAAAACCACGACAGCATCATTTTTTCGGAATAGGTTGGACATATGCGCGCTTCCAACACTGAAGGAAAGTGCTAGTATTGAGGCATAGAGAATATAGTTGAATGGGTGGTGTCAGCACGGAAGCACACTTCCTCAAAACTTGGAGAGGAATGCCATCCGGGCCACCCGCCTTCCTAACGTTCATAGAATTCAGGAGCTCATGCACCCGATCAAATGAAATGACAGGTATAGGCATAGGACACCTGAGAGGAGAAGGAGGAGGAAGAGGAATACCAGAATCGTTCAGGGTTGAATTAGAGGAAAATAGGAGGCCAAAGAGATGATTGGCCTTTTCAGTTGGAGTATTAACAACAGAATCATCAGAGCGAATAAGAGGAGGAACGGATGATATACAGAAGTTGTTAGAGATGTTTTTGGCAAGAGGCCAGAGATTTGTCAGTAGGAACCAAGGAGGGTCAAGCATTTCGCATTGAAAGTCGGCACAGCATTGATAGCCCTGTAACGATTTATTTGAATGAAAATTGGCAAGTGTGATAGGAGAACGAGAATTTTTCCAAACCGATAAACATTGTCTCTAACTGAATGGCAGGGGAACAAGCACGATCGAATAGTTTTGAGGAGAAAAGTTTAGTCCAAGAAGGAATGAACCTGCTCATCCCATTAACTGTTACAGTCCACTATGACAGAACTGAAGCATCTTCAGAGTCAAAGCAGTCACTTCAATTATAGTTAGCGCGTAGAAACAACGCAATGCCCCCAATCGGCCGATCAAAGTGCCAGAAAAACCGCATAGGAGCAGGATGGAGATGTTGGAGAAAGTATTAAAATTAAGTGATATAAGGTTGTGGTCAGATTTACCGATAGGAGCGAAGGTGGTGTATTTATAGAGAGAAGGACTAGTGGTGAAACATAGGTCAAGTGTGTTCAAGAATCGGTTGGGACGATCCGGAATGTGTGTAGGTTGTTTAATCAGTTGCTCCAGATCGAATACTGAATGATTCGGCCTCCTCCCACCTAAATCAGTATGAGAGGACCCCAACCATTCAGTGTTGTGTACATTGAAATCCCTAAATAGAGGACCTCAGTATTTGGATGAGAAGATATAACAGTCTCGTGAGAAGTAGTAAGGTAATCAAAAAAAGGCATGAAAATCTGTTCTGTTAGGAGAACAGTAGCAGAAGCATAAGAATATTGTAGTAGGAAGAAAGATTTTAAGCCACAGAACATCGAAGTTAGGAGATTCGAGATTCTCGAGACGTGTTATAGGAATGTTTATATTTACATAGGCACATACTCCACCTTCAAACGGAAATTATAAAATAAGTTATAGTTGGATATATTAAGGTTGAAGGATTGAATTCTTAATAGCCATCTGGGACAAAAAAATAAAAATAGGTTTAGAGTTAGAGAAGTAGTATTCCATGGATGCAGAGTTAGAGTGCAAGCCATTGATGTTGGTAAGTCAAAGAAAGCCACGCTGCAAATCTGCTATCTACACAACGCAATCACAAAAAAACAAAAAAAAACAGAAACAAATAGACAAAAACAAAAGGAGAAATGAGGAAAATTTATTCGTACGCTAAAACCTAAATTTTAAAACGATAAAACCCTATTTACAGCAAATATCTAAAATATGAATAATCCAGA
>JABUQX010039811.1:15000-35000 GCA_015478945.1 Trachelipus rathkii | reverse complement strand
TCCATGGTTCGATCGTGCTTGTTCCCTGGCCATTCAGGCTAGAGACAGTGCCTATCGGGAGGTGGAAAAATTCTCATTCTCCTATCACTCTCGCTGTTAATTTTCATTCAGCTAGAAATCGTTGCAGGGATACTCTTCGGCTGAGCAAAGCTGGCTTTCATCAAGCGAAGTTCGCTAACCTCCTTGGTTCTCCTACTGACAAATCTTTCATCTCTTGCAATCTGCGTTTCCTCCTCTTATTCGATCTGATCATTTTGTTGCTAATTCTCCAACTGAAAAAGGCTAATCTCTTGCAGGCCTAAACAATATAGCCTCTATGTCTCAATACTAGCACTTTCCCTCCCTCAGTGTTGGAGCTCTCACATGTCCAACCTATTCCGACAAAAAGGAAGCCGCTCTGATCCTTCTAACTATCGCCCTGTAGCTCTCACTTGTATTCTATCTAAGATCTTTGAAACCCTTCTCAACTCACTTCATAGATCATCTGGAAACTCATTCCAATCGCCAGTACGGCCGTTGCACGAAGTCTACTGACGATATACATTCCTATCTAACCGATTTGGTTTCGCTCTTAGGAACTACGGGAGACTTGGGTGGTGGGGTGACATATCCAAAGCATTTGACCCGGGTATGGCACGCGTCACTGCTCTCAAGCTCCCCTCCTTTGGGGGTTTCCTCTTCTCTTTGCCTACTTATATCTAGCTTTCTTTCAAATCGCTCAATATCGGCTTTTGTTGATGGGGCGACTTCTTCTTCTTTTCTGTCAATAGTGGTGTTCCTCAGGGTTCTGTCTTATCTCCTACTTTATTCCTACTTTTCATTAATGATCTTCTCACCTGCACCTCTAACTCTATCCACTCGTATTCCGATGACTCGACCCTTCATTCTTTAACTCATATCAATTCTACTTCCACTTTTACTTCTAGAATTACCTCTCGTCTTAATCTTTCCGATTTTATTCTCGCTGATGGATAGAAATAACTTTGTGAAATTCAATTCTTTAAAAACCCAACTTTACAAATCTCCTTCTCCAAAATACCTTCTAACTTTCCTATCTCTTTCGACGGTTCTCTCGTCTCTCTGTTGACAATATAAACAACGCAGCCATGCAGCAAAAAAATGTCTTGGAAACCTCACGTCACAACGGTTGCTAGGGCGGCCTCAAAAGAAACTGGGAGGTAGTTCTGTTTAGACTGTGAGACTTTCCCCCTTTTCTCAGTTGCCCCACTATACAAGGGTCTCATCCCCCCATGTATGGAGTACTGCTCTCATATCTAGGGGGGGGCTCTGGTTTCACCCGACTTTTGGACAGGGTCGAGTCAACGGCAAAAAGGCTTATAAACTGTTCTGTACTTTCCAGTTCACTTGACCCTCTATCTTTGCGGCGCGATGTTGGTGCTTTATCTCTATCCTGTAGGTACTGCAGCGGCAAGTGCTCGAGGAACACCACTCGCGTACCACCATCTTTACGACGCCCTCGTAGCACATGCTGTATCTGCGCACGAGTATTGTGTTGACATTGGTAACTCAAGGCTCGTTGTGGTGCTTCCTTCTTTCCCACCACCTCTGTTCTGTGGAATTCTCTTCCATCTTTTGTATTTCCTACTGAATTAAATCTCATCACTTTAAAGCCTGCGTCTGTGCTCCTATGCGTAATTTGCGCTAGAGGATGAACTTTTGAGAGTAATACACCCCCTCCTTGAATAGGGCTCTGCCCGTGGGTGGTGGTGACAACTGTAAAAAAAATCGTTGAATGGGCAGATATGTGGCAAATGAACTGAATCTCTATTCCCCAGCAAAATTTAATTCTCCTTCTCACTTTAAAGCCTGTATACTCTTTTCAACATTACCCTCAGATGGATCATATGTCGCAACCACACAAATTTTGACCTTTTCAAACTTAAATTTAACCTTTAGACTTCTAGTACTCACACACACAAAATCTACCATAGCTCTCTACCACAATTCACTCATCAGAATTGCAAATCCTTCTATCCCCCTCTCATTCCTTTAAACACACCAGCACACACACATTTCACACCACACCACTCATTTCCACCGTTTCCTTTCATCTGTTTCAGTCACGGCGAGCAAATCAAATTTGCCCCTTTCTAAATACATCCATGCCCCCCCTCATCATCAATTACTCCGATATTTCTTCATATACAGATACGATTCATACATTTTCGCCGAAAGATAGAAGGCCGCTTACGGCGATCACGACCTTCTCCGAGCCATGCATTAGCATTCCTGGCAAAAGATAGGTGGTAGTAGGCAGCCAACCTAACTACCACACGTATCTTAATTAGATCTTCGACCACATGGGACATACGATGTATGGGCAATTTTTCTCCCACACGTATGGATTAATCAGATATGGATGTCTGTAGATGTGTCTAGAAAGAGGGGGTGTGGATATAAGTATGTGTATATGATATATGGATTGTCTGGAGGATGAGTGTGAATATGAACAGAAAGGGGAACCATTAGGCACTGGAATGTCATACATACCATAAGCAAAATGGGTATATATATATATATACGGTATATATATATATATATATATATATATATATATATATATATATATATATATATATATATATATATATATATATATATATATATATATATATATAATTATTATTATTATTATTATTATTATTATTATTATTATTATTATTATTATTATTATTGAGTTTTAATATTATTCAAAATTCTTAATATTTGTTCAATTAATCGGCAAAATAATCAGCGAAATTTGCCGATGACGATGACGATTGACGATTATAATAAATTTTGCAGATGCGGATGCGGATGCGGATGCGGATGTCATGTCCATCACTAATATATATATATATATATATATATATATATATATATATATATATATATATATACCGGCTATCGCTTTCGTATATATATATATTTATTTTCTTTTTGCTGTTGTTGTCTGCCTCATTTTAGCCACCTATTGATCGCTTAAATAATTTCGGAGGGTTGAACCCCTGACCCCCCTGTCTACAGCCTTGTATATATATATATATATATATATATATATATATATATATATATATATATATATATATATATATATATATATATATATATATATATATATATATATATATATATATATATATATGGTATTTGTTAAGTTTAGGTCTAACCTAGTTTAGTTGTTATTCACATTATGAACTTGAAATTACTATGTTATTGAAAACATAAAATAATGTTCCATGATGTATGAAAAAAAAAACAATGAAAAAGTGATGTGTATGAAAAGTGCTTCATTCACTCCGCCCGGGTTCATTGTAACAGATCTTTTCATCAAAAATTGGCAAAGCTGAAAATTAAAGCCATTTTTATTCAAGGAAGCATCTTCAGGTGTCACAAATTCAAACGGGCCTACCACGTAGTGAAAACATTATCATTGCATTTTTTTTATGAATATTTAAAAGGAGAATTAAAATTGTGAATACCACACAAATATTTGACACAATCTCATTACTCTTAAAGTCATTAATAAAAAAAAAATGGTAATTGTCTAGTATTGGTAAGTCCAGTTCACGTACATAGTATATTAAAATTATAAACATTTCATTTACAAAAATGGTTTTAAAAAATTATTTGAAGTTTTTTTTACGCATTTGAGTTTATTTTGGGTTAATATTTTCGCTAAAAATATTAATATTAACGCTCTGAAAATCATAACAATTCGGCATTTTTCCGTTCGTGTAGGGATAATGAATCACTGTTGAAATGCGTTTCAGATTATCGATACATCGATATCGATATTATTTTTTTATAATCGATTTTTTCACTAATTTCGAGGAATCGATATTATAGACATAGTGTACGTAAATAGTATCAAAGAAATAAAAAAATTTGTAAAACTATTTGTGCGTAATATACAATAAAAAAAAAAAGTACGAATTAATATCACACAAATACGAAATTTACATATATATATATATATATATATATATATATATATATATATATATATATATATATATATATATATATATATATATACTATATATATATATATATATATATATATATCACAGTGTAAGAAATATATATATATATATATATATATATATATATATATATATATATATATATATATATATATATATATATATATATATATATATATATATATATATATATATATATCACGGCCCATTAGGGGGCTCGAGCCGACGGGGAACAGATGGGGGGACGTTTTCCATACCCCGTAGGGGAGGGGCGGAGGAACCCCCGCGACACCCAAATACCAAAGAGCGGGGGTTCCGGAGACCCTCCCCGGAGGGGGGGAGGAACCCCCGCGACACCCATAGGCCGAAGACAAACTCCTGCATCAGGGCGGTCTACCGCGGTGCCCATTGGTTTTTTTTAAGTAATTTTTTTTAAACTAGTGGTGCCGTTGCCGATCTTTAGTCAGTCTCTCGACCTTCAGAGGTGAAAGGGTGGACTATTTCCCCGCTCCGTGGAGTGTCTACGTATTCCCGCTCTTTGTTATTTGTGTTTCGCGTGTGTACCTCCCCTATAAAGGAGTGATATATATATATATATATATATATATATATATATATATATATATATATATATATATATATATATATATATATATATATATATATATATATATATATATATATATATATTTATATATATATATATATATATATATATATATATATATATATATATATATATATATATATATATATATATATATATATATATATATATATATATATATATATATATAGTGACTCAATCGCCTCACGAAATCGGCACGAGTCGATCTAATACCGACTCACGCAGCTTGTTTTAACGTACTCGTAAAATTTTCCACTGGTCACAATAAATTTTTGCTTATATATATATATATATATATATATATATATATATATATATATATATATATATATATATATATATATATATATATATATCTATATACTCTCTTATATATATATATATATATATATATATATATATATATATATATATATATATATTGCGTAGTTATTATAAGAAAAAATTATTTTATTATTACTTTATTATTATTTTATTTTATTATTACAAAATTCGCAAACGAATTTTTTTTTTTTTACGCAAACGTAATTTGGCAGAACAATCGAATTGTTGATAATCGTTCAAAATTATCGATTATCGGAAAAATATTAATGCAATCGATATATAAAAAATCGAAACAAAGCATCGATAGCGATATCCCTAAAAAAACGAGAAAATTAGCCGTTTAAAATTTTCGTAAAGTTATTTTTATATTTTCTTCAAATCATAAACTTAAAATGTACGAAAATCAATAAAAAAAAAACTAAAATAATTTTTTAAAACCATTTTTGTAAATGAAATGTTTATAATTTTAATATACTATGTACGTGAACTGGACTTACCAATACTAGATAATTACCAAAAAATGATTCCACTGTAAAAAAAAAAAAAAGAAGAAAAAAAATTTTATGTTTTTCTTTTTCTCAACATTTCCCTCTGTTATATCACCATAAAAATTCACAGCTGCGTTCCAAGCCCGTTCCGCTGGGCGAGCACACGCGAGCACATGCATCGTTCCGAGCCCGTTTGCGCACTTCTACGTCACCAAACGTGTCACGATCAGGGGCCTATTTGTTAAATCTCGTTCAAGGGAATTAATAAACGGGCGTTCTGCGGAAGGATACTTTGTTTACAAACAAATTTCTTTACAAAACATGTCGGAAATGGCTTGCCAAGAGTTTTTTAATATTTTAGTTAACTTTTATATTAAGGATACTAAATATATCGTATCATTTCATAAAAATAGATACATATAAGTATAAGAGTATTGTTTACAACTGTCAGTTGATCCGACGGGCGCGCTCGGCCGTTTCCAGGTACTCAAATTTCCTCTTCTCTGATTGGTTAATGTAATTTTTTTCAATTCTAAGTGTTTCCGAGTCGATTTTGCATACGGGCTGCAGCCTCGGAGCTTCTGAAACTCGCAGCTGTTTCTTGCTCCGAAGCCGAC
Source organism: Trachelipus rathkii (assembly GCA_015478945.1). Taxonomy (NCBI): domain Eukaryota; kingdom Metazoa; phylum Arthropoda; class Malacostraca; order Isopoda; family Trachelipodidae; genus Trachelipus; species Trachelipus rathkii. The sequence continues at coordinate 28,957 of JABUQX010039811.1, read as the reverse complement.
TCTGAACCGAATTGTTCCCCTGACGCACATGCATCGTTCCAAGCCCGTTTGATGCACTTCTACGTCATGTAAACGTCACAGTCAAGCACCCTCCGTTGTTAAATCCTCGATTTCGGGAATTAATAAACGGGCGGGCTGCGTGGAAGAATACTTTGTTTACAAACAAATCCTTTTACAAAACATGTGTAGGAAATGGCTTGCCAAAAGTTTTTTAACATTTAGTTAACTTTTATATTAAGGATACTAATATATCGTATCATTTCATAAAATAGATGCAAATAAGTATAAGAGTATTGTTTACAATTGTCAGCTGATCCGACAGGCGCGCTCTGCCGTTTCCAGGTACTCAAATTTCCTCTTCTCTGATTGGTTAATGTAATTTTTTTTCAATTCAAAGCGTTTCCTAGTCGATTTTGCACATGGGCAGCAGTCGGGCTTCTGGAAACGCAATTATTATTTCGGTAAGATCGGGAAATAGCAATCTTACGGAATTTGTCAAAATTCTTACGTTTGGTGAGAATATCGACCAATTTTTCGGAAGAATTTGATAAAACGAACGCTAATTTGAGAACGTTCTTATTTTTCGTAAGAATATCGTAAGAATATTGCCAAAACGAAAACGGCTTTAACCACAATGGCTATCCTACATGTACTCTACTTGCAAAGTCTGGATTAAATTTTATAGTTGAGAAACGAGTTCAACAGATTCTAAAAAAATTGATAAATTTTAAAAATCAATCGATGTTTTGAAATTCCTATAAGCGAGGCAGCCAAACGTTGTTAATAAAAAATTGCCAAATTTACGATATTTTTATAAGCAATATTATTCGTTGTTTTCATATATCATTTCTTTTTAAAGTTAGAAAAATCAGTAAGGTTATGATAATTTTGTTTAACTAGACACAGATTTATTGTGTATAATTAACCAAACTTATCATAACCTAAACTTAATGGGTCCTAAAGCGAATTTAAAAAAAATTTTTTTTGGTAAATTGATTAAATTTATATATCAGAGATTTGGCACACTGTTTTAGTACTTTTGCATGGGGCCGAAAGATATATATATAAAAAAAAACGATTATCGGAAAAAAAATATCGATATCTTGTCAGAATCTGTTGAACTCGACTATTACCGGAATTTTCCTCTTTCCTAACTTCTTTTGACTTGCACTGTGCACACTTTCAAGCACCATGTATAAGCATAGTATAAGGGTATGTGTGGCATTGTAATTGTTTTCATTAAAGTGGTTAACTGGCATTTGTTTTTATTTACGGATAGAAACTTGAATTATTAATATACACTTAAAAAATAGGGATGGAAAAATAAATTAAATTAAAACTATTAAATTATTAAAAAATCATATATGACCTGATTGTTGTCGGAGATGGTCACAAAAATAGAGAGGAAGAAAAAGAATAGGAGAAACCCAAGAACAGTAGAGAAGAAATCTAAATGAAGACTAAAAAGGTTGCAAGAGCTTATTAGTAGTGAATAGCTTTCAGAATTTAAATAAATGAGATATTTTTTAAAGAGTTTCTAGTCAGATAATTGATATAAGGAAATTTGATAAACTAATATGTGGCATTTAAAATTTTAGCGAAACAAAATATTTTGTATTTTAAAAAAAGTTGAATGGTAAAGCCACAGTATAAATATATTAACATACAGTATGTCAGATAGATAGGGAAATTATCCGGCAAATTGCGGATATGAGCTTCATATTTCCAAATTTCCAATGGCTGATTTCGAAAGAAAGCCATGCCATGACCATGCCTTCATTTGAACTACATTGAAATGTAAGAAATGTTGTGATTGGTTCAAAACAAGCAAATTTCTAAATTCATTTATTTACATTTAGACCGTTTTCGTTTTTGTCATTTGTGCTTACGCTCGATAGCATATGCTTACCCAATTTTAGCACGAATTTCGTGCATAAACGAACGCGATTTCTCATAAGTTACTTTTGTTTACAAGCAATTGGAATCAGCTGTTGTGATGGACCACGTGGTTTTGGAATAAATAGAAATACAAATAAATAACATGGTTTATATCACAGATAATTGATCAACTATTGTGATGGAGTTTATTGATTTGGAAGAAATTAGATTTAAGGCTAAATTTATTGAATGAAACATTCATCAATTCAAACGGGCCTACCACGCCACCATATTGTTTGTTTACATTTTTTTCGTAAGAACGTGCTAAATTCGGCAAGCACGGGAAATAGCAACCTTACAGAATTAAGGAAATTCCTTAGTTTGGTGAGCTTTTCTTAAGATTTTGCGTTAAGTTTGACACAAACGAACGCAAACTCGAGCATTTCTTATGTTTCGTAAGCACAAATGCGAAAACGAAAACGGCTTTATTTATACATAACATGGTCGTGGTATAACATCGGCACCAGTTAACAAATATTGGTAATGGTTACATAAATGCAAATTAGATATATAAGAAAAATAAAAAAAGTAAATGAAAAAAAAAAAAAATATAAAAAATATAAAAAAAACATAATAAAAAACAAAATAAAACAAAAAGTAAAATAAAAAAAAAAAAAAAAATTAAAAATAAAAAAATAAAATAAAATTTAAACAAGATAAGCATAAATACTATAAATATATACACAGAATATAATATATATATATATATATATATCATATATTATATATATTATATATATATTATAATAAATATATATATTATATATATATATATATAATATATAAAATACTAATACGATTTAATATATATGATATATATAATAATATATTATAATATATAGATATATAGATATTTAGTATATATATTGACATATATATATATAATATTATATTATATATATATATATAGTATATATATAAAATATTAATATTATATAATATATATATTATATATAAAATATATATATATATATAATAAATTTATATATTTATTGATATCTTATTTATTTTACTGCACTTTTTCCCGCTTCTAGCGACTAGGTAGTGGTAGACAGCTTCCCTAATTCATATTTTTCTTCATCTCGCCCTCACCCACTTCCTCCACCCCACTCTATCGCCAACACCCTACCCTTTTCCTCCCTCATCCCTCCCTCCTCCAGCATCTCCTTATTTCCATCCATCCACCCTCCTCTTGTCTCCCCCTTCCTCTCCTTCCTATCCCTTCCGCCTCCCAAACTCTCCTAAACCACTCTCTGTTCCTCCATTATCACTAGATGCCCATACCATCTTAACATTCCCTTCCCCGCTCTTCCCACCAACCCATTCCTCCAATCCACATCTCTCCCTCACCACCCCTATTCCTAATCCTCTCCTCTTCTGCTAACCCACAAACCGCTCTCAAGCCCCTTCATCTCAAATACTTCCAACTTCTTGGACCTGCATTCAACCCCCACGTTTCACACCCATACAACACCGCTGGTACGCAAATTTTTTCAAACATACTTATCTTAACTTTCTGTGATAAATCCCCCCCTTTCCATAATTCTCTCAGACTACTCAAAGCTCTCATTCCTTCTCCTACTCTATGTTCTATCTCCTCCTTCATCCCTCCCCCCTTACCCATGTCCATCCCTAAATATCTAAAGATCTTTACTTCTTCCAATACTACACCCCCGTACTCTAACCTCTGACCCCCTCCGCCCCCCCTCTCTTTCCTCTTCCTCAAACCCTAACACGCTTTACTCTTACCTGGGTTTATTTTAAGCCCCTTTTGTCCACATTCTCTCAAACTCCCTCACCAAATACCTCAGCCCTTCCGCGTTCTTCGCGTTCTTCGCTTTCTATCTTTTTGCCAGTATTATTTTCTTTTTTTCCTGTATGTTTTTAGCAAAATTTCGTCTGCCGTTTGTATTTTATTTCATTTTTATTTTATTTTGTATTTTATTTCATTTTTTTTTTTTTTTTTTTTTTATTATTCACCATGTGTTGCATATATATATATATTATATATATATAATATTATATATATATATATATAGTATAATATAATATATATATATATATACACACACTATATATATATTATATAATAAATATATTAAATAATATTTATATATATATAATATATATATATACAGCGCCTATATATATATATATGAAACCACTATGGTGAATAAATAAAACAAGAAAAATAAAATAAAATGAAATAAAATACAAAATAAAATAAAAATGAAATAAAATACAAACGGCAGACGAAATTTTGCTAAAAACATACAGGAAAAAAAGAAAATAATACTGGCAAAAAGATAGAAAGACCTTGAATAACAAAAAAATAAGAGATGAAATCCGAAAAAGAAAGGAAATAAATAGGCAAAAGGAGAAATACTAAAGATTAAAATATCAGAAATGGGCTATTTGGACAATATAAGGAACAAAAAGAAAAAGTACAAAACTAATAAAGTTGGAAATAGGCAAATATGAGAAAAGATTTACCGATGTAATAAAAAATGACAAAAATAGCAAAGTATAGGAAAATATTAAAAAGCTGAAGGGGATTGACAGTACACCCAGGGAGATAATACTATACTATAAAAATGGGGAGCAAATAAAAAAAAACGAAGAAATATGGCAAGAAATAACAAGATTCTGCAAAAATATATATTGGAAACACAATAATATTGTAACAGGATGGAATAATGACTTGAAGGAGGTATATATTAATAACTTTGAAGGATAGGGTTCAATTTTTGGCTCGGGCTGAGCCCCATTTTCACACCCCTCCTAAAAATGGACAAAAAATTCGGAATTTTCAGACGATTTTGACCATATAAACACCAAACTGTAGCTTTTTTTTGCCCTCTAAAACGTTGTTTTCGGGTGTTTTTCTTTCAGAAATTTTAATTTTTCAAAATCCAGGTTTTTTGACATTTTTCGAATCTACTCCCAGAATTTTTTTCGAAATGATTTCAATCTTGAAATATGCATAGATGGGTCCATTACCTACATTTATCATTGATGATTTTTCGATTTTTTGATTTTTGTGCTCAGCGTTGTCCAATTTCCAAACCCATTTTTTTTGGATTTGAAAAGTGAAAAATTTATATATTTTTTTTCCTACTCATCCGATCAACATCAAATTTTCAGGGTATATGTAGTCGAAAGAGTTGCACATTTTTTATTTAAATAATTTCTTTGTATATACAGTAGGTTTGGATTTGTTCTTGGAACAAATTTTCAGAAAAAAAATAATTTTTAAATTTAAAAAAATTTTTTTTTTTGAGTATACAAAAAAAATTATCTAAGTAAAAAAGACGCATCTTGCCCTGAAAATTTGATGTTGATCGGATGAGTAGAAAATATATATATATCAATTTTTCACTTTTCAAATCCAAAAAAAATGAGTTTGGAAATTGGACAACGCTGAGCACAAAAATAAAAAAAATCGAAAAATCATCAATGATAATTGTAGGTAATGAACCCATCTATGCATATTTCAAGTTTGAAGTCATTTCGAAAAAAAATTCTGGGAGTAGATTCGAAAAATGTCAAATCCTGGATTTTGAAAAATTGAAAACTCTGAAAAAATTACTACAGTCACAGAAAAACACCCAAAAACAACGTTTTAGAGGGCAAAAGCTACAGTTTGGTGTTTTTAGGTTCAAAATCGTCTGAAAATTCCGAATTTTTTGTTCATTTTTAAGGGGAGTGAAAATGGGGCTCAGTCCGAGCCAAAAATTGAATCTTCTCCTGAACAAGGAAACCAAATGTTACAGAGTGGTAAGCATATATATTCCCAACTCAGCTGAAAGAACATATGGACAGGCAATAAAAGTAAAAGATTCTATAATAACCATGAATAAACCAGACATAACTTATGATAAAGTCAGAAGATGCTTGCAAAAATTTAAGGGAAAGAAAGCTTCAGGCCCAGATGGTTTAAAACCAGATTTGTACAAGGTATTAGCCAAAAATATAGCATGTCTTCAAGTATTTACAAATTGTATCAAAAATGAGTTAACTCAAGAAAGTAAACCAGAATCTTGGAAAACTTTGTTAACAAAGATGACAGAGAAAAAAAAGAAACCCTACTGTAAAAGATTATGAGTGCTATTGAACCTGAATATGCAGAAGAATGGATTAGTGCATCAGAATGCATTTATACTTACATCCTTTCAGATGGAGTTGAATCTCTGGAGAGATATGTAGAACATGCCCAATTAATGCTGAATCCCATGTCCCCTGATTAGATGAATTAAAATATTTAAAATAAACTTATGTGTTTTTATGTATTTATATAATGCTCTTTTCAAGGAAAATTATATGTTATAAAAATGAAAACTTGTTTTACTTCCCTATGTTAGCTTTATTGGTTAAGTTGTTAATGATAGCTGTTTATTCGTATGGCTGTTGTGTGTTAAGTATGTTATGTTCATAGTTTAGCTTTACTGAGGTTAAAACTTTGTTATGTTTGCAGTTATCCGGTAGGTATTATGATAGTTAGATAAGGTTATGGTAAATTTTTGTAAATGTTACTATGTTAATGTAAAAAGCCTTGTTACTTAGCATAATTGCTATCAGGTATATAATTAGGACAAGGTTATGATAAATTTTTGTTAAATATTAGCATGTTAATGTAAAATTAACATTGATATGGTAGAGATATACTTGACAAAGTGCGAATAGGTTACGTTTTGTATGCTATGTTAGTTACTTTACTGTTGTTAAGTATGGAACTTTGTTAATGTTAGCTGTTTATTCGTGGGTAAGGTATGTTAGGTTTGTTTGTCGTTGTGCATTATATTCTTAGTCATGGTGATGCTTGTTAGCTTTATTAATGTGCAAACTTTGCTACTTTAGCATATATTCGGGTCAGTTTAAAAAGAACTTATTTTATTTATGTATCGAAAATGATACTCGAAATATGATTTGAATCAATAGATCATGGAAGGATGGGAGGAGTCGGGTGGATGGTTTGATTTACTGATTTACTGCTTTTAGATATGTGTAAAAACGCAAATTTTAAGTTATAAACATAAAAAGAATAAAAAATTTAGTAAAAATAAATATTTTTAAAACGAATAAAATAAAAATAAATAAAAGTTTGTGTTATGTTATAAAAATATGCTTGAAATCAGATAGATCACTAGATCCATTAATCAAAGTAGATTCATGAAGGGTCAGCGTGTTTATAGCTGTTGTGAGGGGTGGGGTTGGTGGTTTGATTTACTGATTTACTGATTTACTGCTTTAGATGGTGTAAAATCGCAAAACTTTTACGTTATAAACATGAAAAGCATAAAAAATTTAGTAAAAACAAAATTTTAAACAAATAAAACCGAAAACACACACACAAAAATAAAAATAAAATTTAAAAAAAAGTAATTAATATTTGAAAATAAGACCCTTGAGTCAACTCAAGCTTCGTGCTCTTCTACCAGTCCTATTTATCCTTCCTCTTCTGTGCACTCTCCAAATTTCATCCTTCTACTCCAATTTCCAAGGTTTTGGGGCTTAGCCCCCAACACCATATGGGCGTAGCGACATGTAACTTCGTCCGCGACGAAGTTGCCTTATAAAAAAAGGTGTATACCATGTTTTATCCTTCTATGGTTATTTTCAATGTTTTGGGGTTCAGCCCCATCCATCAATGGGCGCAGCAACACGTAACCTCGTCTGCGGCAATATTACCTTATAAGAAAGGTGTATACCAAGTTTCATCCTTCTACGACCATTCCCAAGGTTTTGGGGCACAGCCCCAGCACCTTATGGGCGTAGCTTCATGTAGCCTCGGCTGCGTCGAGGTCATCTTATAAGAAGGGTGCATACCAAGTTCCATCCTTCTATGATCATTTCCAAGGCATTGGGGCTCAGCTCTAGCACCTCTTCTGTATCGAGGATACATTATAAGAAGGGTGTATGCCAAATTTCATCGTTCTACGGTCATTTCCTACTTGGAGGGGCTGCACCCCCCCCTCTGGGGGTGCACGGCCACGTAAACTAGGCTGCATCGAGGATACCTTATAAGAAGGTTGTTTACCAAGTTTCATCGTTCTACGGTCATATCCTACTTGGGGGGCCAGCACCCCCTCTGGCCACGTAACCTCGTTTACGATGAGGTTACGTGACCCCTAAATAGGGTGTCAAGTTTGAGGGAGATACCATGTTGTAATCTCCATCCGTTACTAGGTGTTGTGCGGTGCGGTGCGGTGCGGTGCTGTTCGATATATATATATATATATATTATATAATTATATATATATATATATATATATATTATATATATAGTATATATTATATAATAATATATATATATATATAATATATATAGTATATATATATATATATCTAATCTCTAACAACTCCCAGGAAAGGCTTTCGCCTTTCAGTTGGTCCAGCATCTTCTTTCCTTCCGAAACTTTTAACCCTAGAGCACTCTAGAAACTATTTCTCGGCGCAATGTTTTGGACGCCAGTCCTCGAGTTAAACACTTTCAGGTAGGGTTTTCGCCCTTCAGTAGAACTAGCATTTCTTCCATTAGGCCTCAAACTCGTTCTCCCAGAGCTCTCCAGAATATCATGCTTCTAGGCGCATAAATTCCAAACGCTGGTCCAGGGAGTAATAAAAGCAAAAGGAAAGGACCGGGTTGCTAGCCCTGTCGCCCTATGACCAGTCGAGAAAATCTTCATATCCCTGACGCCCGTAATATCCATTCATTAGCGAGCATAAATCACCTAGAAGTAGATCCAATAATTTGTAATCCCAAAAATCATAACTAACAGTTATTCATAATAATTTAAAAAAATTATTTCTAAAATTTTCTGGCTTCACACATTATTTTAGTGAAATCATATTATTCTTATTAAAAATTAATTGAGAAAATGATTTGAAAAATTTTGTTGCTCCTCTTAAAGTTTTTAAAAATTAATTTGAGAGAAATATTAATTTCGAAATGTTCCATTCAAATAAAATTATTTTAAATATATTCTTAAGTTTTAAAAATTTCTCCGCTACTTCTAGGATAATAATTCGGCTTCAATTCATGCGTTCAATATAAAAATCATGCTTTCCTAGAGGCAAAAACTATATTGAAGCTTTCAACTTTAGTAGCTCTTTCTGAAGTTTTCAGTTCCTCTTACAAATCTGTTCCAATACCTTCTCTTGCTCTTCTATATAATATATATATATATATATAGTAATATATATATACAATGATCATAGTATATATATATATATATATTTATATAATATATATATTTCTTTTATATATATATATTATATATATATATATTATATATATTATTATATGAGATCTTATAGGTAACAATGACTTCATAGAATATTGTAGGTTAATTATAGATATTTGATTTGCGTAATATATACATCACGGTGTGAGCGGAAGAATATATAACTATATATATTATAGCTATATATAAATATAATATATATATTATATATTTATATATATATTATATATATATATATATATATATATATTATATATATATATATATATATAGTATATATAATAATATATATATATTAATTATATATATATATATATATATAATGAGAATTGTTTAGAAACAATGATTTCATAGCATACTGTAGAGTTAGTTATAAATAGTTATAAATAGTTATAAATAGTTATATCAATTTAGTACAAGTTTAAGTACTTTGTATTTCTGTATGTTTTACTCGTATAAATTTTTTTATTGTTAATATACAGTTTTAAATAACCCGTGAATTAAAAAGTTTTATTATTATTATTATTACTTATTATTATTATTATTATTATTATTATTATTATTAGTATGTTATTATTATTTTTGTTATTATTTTATTTTATTATATTTATTATTATTATTATTATTATATTATATTATTATTATTATTATTATTATTATATTATTATATTATTCATTATTAATACGAAAATTTGTTCATTTTTTCTTTACCAGTACGAAATATGTAAGTATTAATATATACATATAATATATATATTATATATATATATATTATATATATATATTATTATATATAATATATATATTATTATATATATATATAATAATATATATATATATATATATATATATAGTATTATAAATACCTTATAATATATATAATACTATATATAATATATATATTAATATAGTATATAATATATATATATAATATATATATTATATATATTATATATAGATATAATATATTATATATATTATATATATATATATATATATATATATAATATATAATATATAATAGTATATATATAATATCGTCACTAATTGACAAAGCCTCAAGCCCACATCCGAAAACAGATTTCATATTCGGATAAAAATACCATGGTTCGTCATATCTCCGATAATGATGTTTGAAGTTGTTGTTACCAGCAAGTTATAGAAGTCCAGAAAATTTAAGAGAAGAGATTTAGCCAGACTTTATCAGTAAAGTAAACTGAATGAATTATCATAGGTTTAATTCTGTGTTAATGGGGGAGACAGAGAAGAATGAGATGGCTAGAAAGACTCAAGGAAAAAAATTTATGAGACCGGAGTTTGGGAGAGATCAGTGAAAGAGCGAGTAATGATATAGGACATGTCTACATTTACCCTTTAGGAAGGCTATAATGAGATGAATTACTTAGATACGCATGCCATTACTCCTATAAGGGCAAAAGACACCCCTTTACATGGCATGCAACTGGGATGGTGTGCAAAAGCTCTGAAAACTCCTCAAAACACCCGCTTCCTTACTTTTCTATATAAAAAAAAATAATTCGTATAATAATAATAATAATAATAATAATTAAAAAAAGAGAAGAGATGCCTCATTACACAGCATTTGGAAGTATTTCATCGTCCTCTGTTATTTGGCATTTCGGGGAATATTTTCCTGTGACGTTAGACGTACAAAACCTTTTAATATAATCTAAGACAAATATCTGATATCGAAACTTCCCTCTTGCGGTATCTACAGATCTCTCTGATTTCCTTTTTCGGCCGTTCTATGGTTTCTCTTATAGACGTCCATCTTTCAAATTTAAACTGTCAATAATGGTGATTCTCAGAGTTCTATTCTATCCCCAATATTTTTTCACCTTTTCAATATCAATCTGTAACTTCATCTTCTGTCCACTCTTTTGCGAAGACCCAACCTCTTATTACTCCTTTCGATTAAAAAGACGCCTTATTCAATAGCAATTAGCCAATTACTAGAAGGATGACTTTGAAGCAGCTGACATCTTATCTTTGTCAAATCACTAATTGGGGTAATTAGTGATATGAGAAAGTGATAATTAGGGAAAAGAAAATATGGCTGTTTTCAAAGCCTCCAAAATTCAATTAATTTATCTATCTACTTGACATAATCTTCCACACAGCTACAACATCTTCGAATACACACAACTCAATTATATTCTATTATTAATATTCGTTGTATTTTCTATTCTCGTGATTTTTATTTGAATGACTACGTTATGATTTTCGCTAAATAAGCTTCTAAGAGGTTGGATGTTCTGAAAATCCTTCAAAACCTTTTTCACACCACCACAGTTGCTTACTCTGTATAGGAGGGCTTTTGCACGTGAATGGTGGTAACATTACAAAAAATCTAAGGTTAAAGTGTAAAGGATTTATTCACAGTTATTCACCCTCCAATGATTTGTTGGTTATCTCATTTTCTTTTTTGTTGTACTATAAACATTGGTAATTATATTATAATTGTTTAAGAGAGATGACCAACTATATAACAGTGGATATCTCTAGGCTGGATTGTTGTTTTAATTTGTTTTCGATATCGACTTAGCTGTAAAATTCTCTGTCTATTCAGTGTCTCCTTCCTACTGAATTTTTTTCTCACTCTAGAAATGAGATCGCATTGATCTAGGCAGCGTTTCTCAGTCTTTTAAGTCCCGTGACCCCCAATAAAACAAAACAAAGTTAATAACCCCACGATCCCCTTAAAGATGCATTTACGTGAATTGAAAATTCAGTTACTGAAATAATTTCCACGTGGTAACGATGATTTCTCGAAAAAATGGGGTTTCCATCCGTTTGATGAAAATGTTGCTGCATCTGCAAAATCACAAGTTGATACTCACAATCAACTTATTGAAATATTACCTGACAAAACTTTTCAATTATAACTTTCCTCTGAATCTTTAGAAAAGCTTTGGCTTGAACGAAGAAGTAAATAAAGAAGCTTAGTAACGGTTGCTCTGAAAAATTGATCCCATTAACTGCTTCTTACCACTGCGAAAATAGCTTTTTGTCTATGGAGGCATTAAAAACTTAAATACTGAATCGTCAATTACCAGTGTAAATAATTTACTTTTGGTGTTTCCAGCATCGATCCACGTATAGAAAAGATTTTAAGTGAAAATCAAACCCAAAAGTCGCCTTAATTCATGTTTACTTGTTATCAAACTAAAGACGTCAATAACAACTATGTGACATTTATCAAACTAAAGACGTCAATAACAACTATGTGACATTTGATTATAATTCACTAATAAAAGTTTTTTTTCGTACATTAAGTGTTTTAATTTTTGTGATATATAGGGTATATGAGTAGTATATTAAAATATAGTATATAGATAATATATATATATATATAATATTATATAGATATATATAGTATAATATATAATATATATAATATAGTATATATATATAGTTGGATATATATATATTACATAGGATAAACACCGTCTCTCTCGGCAGAGCCCAATCAGAGAGGAGGTGTTACTCATTTAAACGTGCCGAGCAGGACGAAGCGAAGCGCAAGAAGAATAGCTCACATTCTTGCCACGCCGACGCGAGATGCGAAGCGCTGGGGGACCCCTCGTTTGTTTGACCGAGATGCTCTTCCACTAGCTATCGGGCGCCTTTTATATAAATAAATTAAAATACATAATTTTTTTTAAATATACACATATACATATATATTATTAGTATTACTGTCATTATCATTATTACCATTCGCTATATTATCATATTGATTACAATTTCAATTTCATTAATTATTACAATTATTACCATTATCGTTATCATCACTATCATTTGATTATCATCATTATTACTATTTTATCCATCACTGCTATTATTATTATCATTATTATTATTATCATATATATATATATATATATAATGATATATATATATATTAATATATATATATAATATAATATATATATATACTTATATATATATATAAGATATATATATATAATATAGTTATAATATATACGTGTGTAGTCCTGCTGTGGCTGTTTGGTACTAATCGTTAATCCCGTCGGTTGGGTTTTCTATCCTTCATAATTAGTCGAGATCGAATTTCATTAAAACAAAAAGAAGATTTTTGAGGTTTATCGGTCCCCAAATGGAACTATTGGTTCAACGGTTCGTATTCTTTTAGTTGTTGTTCCAATTTAGAGAAAAGGTAGAAGTACTTAGCTTACACAACAACCAACAACAACACAACAAAACGAACAACAACAACAAAACTAACCAAAACAACAACGACAACAACAACGATAAAATGTATACTACTACTACTACTACTACACTGCTACCACTACTACTACTTACTACTGCTTAGCGACGTTTGTTTCACTGCTACTTTCTCAGTCTGCGACTGATAAAACAAAATAAGTAAGACTGATTGAGGCATGCGCAGTACTGATGAGATACTGGATATATTGATTATTATATTATTATTATTATTATTATTATTATTATTATTATTATTATTCATATTATATATTATTATTATATTATTATGTATTATTAATTATTTATTATTTATTATTATTTTTATTTATTATTATTTTATTATTATTATTATTATTATTATTTATATTATTATTATATGCTTATTATTATTATTATTATTATTATTATTGATTATATTATTTTGATATTATTATTATTATTATTATTATTATTATTATTATTATATTATTTATTATTATATATTATTATTATTATTGTTATTATTGATATTATATTCATTA
>JABUQX010039811.1:0-10000 GCA_015478945.1 Trachelipus rathkii | reverse complement strand
TTATTATTATTATTATACTTGAGATTTTTCCAATTCTTCTGTAAATTAGGTTTCATTTTCTCGGTTTTTATAATATATCACGGTTCATTATCGCTTTCGTTCGAATTCGGAGAGCGTTAGCCCGTCAAACTGCACGCAAACCAGAACGCTTGCTGAATTGCAGCCAAGGGGGGGGGGCAGCAGAATTCCAGCTCCCCCTCGAATGCAGCTACTCCGCATATTATTATTATGGCTTACAGAAAAGATAATTGTTTTCCATGATGTCTTTTGCTTTTGAATCATATATAATTTGTCCCATTTTGTTTGTATAAACACACACAGATACAAGCTCACATACACTGACCAACGAGAAACTATTATAATAAACGCATTGTTTAACTTCTAAATTGCAGATTCCAGGTATTGGTCTCCTTGACCTTCCTCGTATGCCCGACACTCTTTTGTTTGGAAATGAAGAAACCTTTTCAGCCGAGGGCCTTACCGCTACTCCTGAAGTACCAATGAAATCGTGGAAACTTCACTACGACGGAAAAATGAAGTAAGTTTTAAAAATACAAACTGTATTGTAATTAGTATACTAAGCTTTTTTTTGGGGTTTCTTGCATTTCCGCCATTATTATTATTATTATTATGATTCTTGCTATTCCATTATTATTATTATTATTATTATTATTATTATTATTATTATTATTATTATTATTATTATTATTATTATTATTATTATTATTATTATTATTATTATTATTAGATTGCATTATTATTATTATATTATTATTATTATTATTATTATTATTATTATTATTATTATTATTAGATTGTGCACAGATCCTTCGAAATCATTTGACGTGGTCCTTGACGCTTTGTGGACTTCCAATCTTGATTATTTCGACTTCGACACTGACATGAGCCCGTGGGCCTTGTCCAAGACTATGGCGAAGGAAGAATGGTCCAGGCAATATTTTCAAGACCTTCAAAGGTAAGAAAAAAAAATGCAGTTGGCAATTTTTGCATAGAAAAGAAAAACAAGAAATCACCATATAAGGATAAACTTTTCTGTAAAAAAGAAATTGCTAAAGATTAAATTATATATATATTATATATATATAATTATATAATATATATATATATATATTATATATATATATATATATATATATATATATATATATATATTATATATATATATTATAGTTATTTCAGTGACATCAAACACGATTATGAACAAATGGGGAATGATAAGTAGGGAGCTGCACCGAATAGATAGGAAAGGTGGGTGGACTTGAGAATTGAACTCGATGAGAGATCAACAGTTTACACGGTAATATTATATATATAATATATATATATATATATATTATATATATTATATAATATATTATATATATATATATAT
This sequence comes from Trachelipus rathkii, assembly GCA_015478945.1. Taxonomy (NCBI): domain Eukaryota; kingdom Metazoa; phylum Arthropoda; class Malacostraca; order Isopoda; family Trachelipodidae; genus Trachelipus; species Trachelipus rathkii. The sequence goes on along the minus strand of JABUQX010039811.1, from coordinate 8,607 downwards.
ATATATAGATATATATATTATAATATATATGTAATATATATATATATAATTTATATATACTATATTATATATATATATATATATATATTATATTATATATATTTATATATATATATTATTATATATATATATATATTATATATATATATGATATAGTATATATATTATAATATATATATTATTATATTATATATATATATAGATATATATATTATATATATATATTATATATAATATATATATATATATATATATATATATATATTATATATATATCATATATATATATATATATATACAGTGGCGTATTTAGGGGGGCAGGGGGGCATGGCCCCCCCCGAAATGTTATCTGCACTACAAAAATTTAGTATTTATTATCCGTTAGTGCAGAAGATTTAAATTAATTTCATATAATTCGTCGCTGTCAGGAACAATTCTCGTAAGTCCATTAGTTGAAAAACTAAACTTGAAAACCAATCGGAGAAAAATGCAGTATTAGAATTTCAGCTGATTTTGGAAAAATGTGTAAGCGCATCTGAATCTGAACTGAGTTATTGAAATTGCTGTACAAGAATTACAAATTCCAAAAAGATACAGACCCAACATTACTACTTCCGACCCACAGACTTATTCGCACATCCATTTTTATATCATTTTTGGGAAGATTTAATATCAGCATTAGGAGAGAATGTTTACCACTCTATATACCTCCTGGCATTTGAACTATTTTCGACAATACTAACGTGCCGCGCATGATATTGTTCCTCTGTTATGCACGAATAAATGGATATCGTTGTACACATTTGTACAATAGATAGCATAGAAGTGTGTTTCCGAAAAGTTACCTCACAACTCTAATTATCTGTATGGATTATTGTATTATACGACCAGTATGTTATTTATTTGTGTGTATAGATAGCGTTTGGCACGTTGTCACTAATTGTGCCAGAAACTCATGTCTTTTTGGATTTTCGAGATCACAGATGACACAACAGCATTCAGGATAGAACTAGTTTCTTGTTCGATATAAGACAACAATTCCCAATTTTTACATCTTGATTGCAAATACTTGCAATTTACCGTGTATATTCTTCAAGTAGGATAAATCGCAGACTTTTCACATCAAATTTTCAGGGCAAGAATGCGTCTTTTTTACTTAGATAATTTTTTTTTGTATATCTCAATTATAAAGAGAAAATTCTGGTAAAAAAAGCTCTATACAATTTATAGTTTATTTAACTTGTAAAATTTTGTCTAGAGAAGCTCACAAAGTACCTTCAATTGGCCTCACTGTATATACTAGAGCAAGAAATTTCTACTAATTTACTAATATTTGAAATAAAATATTTGTGGAACATTGACAACTGCATAGATGTTCGTACCACTACTCAGTACGCTCTCGTGGAGTTAATAGTCATCGTTGTTTTGGATGGGCGATTTAAAATTTAACAATTTAGGGAAAAATGATTGTTAGTAATTGATGTGTAGATAAGGAAATAATAAATACCTATTATTTCATTTATTGAACTATCTCTTTTTCTATATTCATATATAACCAACATTATGGGTTTCGTAAAATTGGATCGAAATACTCTGTTGACACTAATAAATATCATATATCTACATAAAATAATAAATCGTATAAAAAATCAGAATACCTCATATGATAAAATGAGGTAATGGAACCTATATCTACTATATATTGCATATATATTCAGATTTGAAATCATTTCGGAAAAAAATTCTGGAAGTAGATATTTGAAAAATATGCTGCAAATAAATATAACCTGTGAGATTTGAAATAATTTAAAAACTTTGCTGAAAGTAAAATAACACTCGATATAACTCAAACGTTTAGAGGGCAATAAAAAAGCTACAGTCATAGGGTTTTATATGGTCAAATCTGTATATTCTTAGATATAAAATTGCCGAATTTAATTTTTTGTGTACCTAATTTTTAGGATTGGGTGTCAGGTGGATAATATAATGGGTACCTACAGCCCGTATAACGAGGCCAAAAATATTGATAAACCTCTATCCTTCAAAGTATTAAATATATACCTACATTTAAACGAGAAGTCATCGATAATTTCTCAGTCTTGTTCACCCCACTCACTCTCATCTCGTGTTTACCAAAAATATCATATTCTCTCTGCAGAATCTTGTTGAGTTTTATCTCCGTCCATAATTCTTCTCGTGTTTTTTATATTTGCTCTCTCTCTCCATTTTTATAGATAATATTAATAGTATAATATAGTATTATCTCCCTGTGTGTATATTAATTGGTTTATTATATATATACTATATTATATATATAGTACTAGTATCTCTCTCTAATCTCCCTTCAGCTTATTTATATTTTTCCATATTAATTACTTTTGCTATATATATTTTTTGTCATTTTTTATTAGTAACATACGGGTATAATAATTCTTTCTATCAATTATTTGCCTAATTATTATTTCACAAACTTATTAGTTTTGTACTTTTTTCATTTTGTTTCCTTATAAATATTTATATATTGTTACCATATAGACTCCATTTCTGATATTTTAATCTTTTAGTATAATATTCTCCTTTTTGACCTATATATTATTTACTATTATCTTTTTGTAATATTTCATCTCTATATTTTTTATGTTATTTCTCAAGTTCTTCTATCATATTACTTTTTGCAGTTAATTTATTTTCTTAGTTTTTATCACTGTATGGTTTTAGCATAAAATTTCTTCTGATGACTTATACATATTTTTGTTTCATGTTTTCTTTTTCATCGTACATGTTAATATTTTACCAATTTAATTTTTTATTTTTTTGTTTATTTAGACACCTATGTGTTAATCATATCATATATATTATAATATACTATATATTAAGTATATATTAAATATATTATATTATATCTCAGTGGTCAGTACCATCCAGTAACTTTTTACTACTTGTGCTCTCTCTCTCTCTCTCTTCTCTTCTACTTCTATATCTCTCATCTCTTTCTCTCTCTTCTTCTCTCTCTACTTCTCATCTCTCTCCTCTCTAATATTATAGTGATATATATATATATATATTATATAATAATTAATTAGTATATATATAATATTAATATATAATATTAATATATATATATATATATATTTATATATATAATATATATATATTATATATTTATATATATATATATATAGATATATTATATATTATTAATATATATCAGTATATTATATTATGTAATGCTCATGACCATTGAATCAAAGTGGTCTGTGTCTTATTTATGGAATAAATAAATAAATAGTGATGGCTTGTAAATACATAAAGAAGAATGGGACATATAAAATATAAATTTGTTGTTTTATAATAACTTATTAAAAACATACAGGAAAAAAAGTTAAAATAATATATATACTGGTGCAAAATAAGATATTTAATAATCTAGGAAGAACGCGAAGAACGCGGAAGGGCTGAGGTATTTGGGGAGGGAGTTTGAGAGAATGTTTGGACAAAAGGGGCTTAAAATAAATCCAGATATATCGTAGGTAAAGATGTAGTGTTTGAGTGAAGATAGAGAAAGAGAGGAGGGGGAGTGGTTAGAGGTTAGAGTAGTAGGGGGTGTATTATTGGAAGAAGTAAAGATTCTTTTTAGATATTTAGGGTATATGACTTAATAATGCGGTAAGGGTGAGTGGTAAGGGATTGAAAGAGGAGATAGAATAAATATTAAGAGTAGGAAGAAGAATGAGACGCTTTATGTTATAAGTTTAGTATGATATAGAGAATGTATGTAATAAATGGTGAGTGTATTTATATCACATAGAAAGTTAGTAATAAGTATGTTTGAAAAAATTGCGTACCTCAAGCACTCAGGTTGTTTGTTATGGTATGTAGATAACTAGTTTGGGGTTTTGAAATGCCAGTATCCAGTAATAAAGTGGATGATATTTGAGATTGAAGGGACTGAGTAGCTCTCGGGTTATATATTGATTTATTGGATGGCGAGAAGAAGTGTGAGGTCTATAGCAGGAGAGGAAGAGTAGGTTATTAGAGAAATAGAGAGGGAAAGTCTGAAGATGGAGACGATGATGTAGATTGGAAAGAAACATAAGTTGCTGAAGAGTTACGGTTCGCGAGAAGTACTCTGAACAACTTGTTGCTGTCAGGAGAAGGAGAGGATGTTTATTAGAGAATTGTGCAATTAACTCTAAAGGAGGTACTTTCATAAGAGTGATGAATATGTGAGTGGTTATATATCAAACAGAGATGTGTGTCTCACGCGAGGAGATATTTGGGTGTCGGACAAGGTATTGGCAGGAAGAGTTAAGGGGAGACAAGTGTGCAATAGGTATAAAGTGTTAGATTATAGAGATATGTCTGGAATAAGGAGAATTGCGTGGAGAGAGCATAGAAGGGATAGAATATGGTGAGATTAGTGGTATTAGATGTTTTGGCGGAGTTTTGGAATAGATTAAATATAAGGATGGTATATAGTGTACAAGAAGAGAGTAAGAAAAGATTTAAATATGAGATGATGGTGTACAGGTGATAGATGCTTTGTGTCTGAATTGACGGGGTCGGTGTGATCGATTCATACGAAGAAATGTTTCAAAATTTTTTCTTCCTCTGTGGGGGGGCTTTGAAAACCCCCTGCCTACGCATATTGATTTTTTCGTGTAAGGTTGGTGATAGTTATGTAGAATAATTAATCACCACAACACCACTTGCGTGAGACAGAGTGCATGATAATCGGGTTACGCTACTATCGCTCGTATCACTCACGAAGTACATGAGATAGAAATAAAAAGTGCATAAATGGTAATAAATAAATAATAATTAAAGTATAGCGATATAAAGTCAAAGACACAGATATATATTATATATAGTATACTTTATTATATATAAATATATATATATATATATATATATATATATATATATATATAATATATATATATTATATATATATATTATATTAATATATATAATATATATATATATATTATATATATATATATATTATATATATTATATTAATAATTACATTGATAGTAGTTCCTGTCACTAAATAAAAGTTGACTTGCTATGTCACTCTGCATCGATGTTTCTTTGTTCTGTTTCTATCTATGAGACATAAGCTAGATCTATTTTATATAATATAGAGATAGTAATAATTATAATAATAACTTAATTAATAATTATAATCTTTATCCATATATTGTTAGTTTATTTTATAAATTTTTAAATTAATAAATTTAATTTAAATTCTTAATCAATAAAATATTATGTTATATATATATAAAGTATATATATTTATATATAATGTAATTTATTTTATTTTAAACATATTATATATAAACACTTAATTTATACAACTCAATATATAGTACTAGCAAAATTCACTAAGTAATTATCGTAGGTTACACCGTCCGACGCTCCACCTGCAATATCCTCTTTGAGCAGAGAAGCTCTACCTTCCAATTTTTTAAGTGGTTATAATGCATTTATATTTATGTATATAAATATATAGTTATATTTTTATATATATTTTTCGTTTTAATTTGTCATAAATTTAGTTTATATATTTAATATATGTAATAACGTTGGTCGCTTTATAAATAGTAGATATTTACCTACATATTGCCGAAACGGTTATTTATTATTATAAAATTATGTTCAAAATAGATAGTTCTCCTATTATATGTATAAATAACTACTATTCTTTAGTGATGTAGAGTATAGTCACACGAGTTTATAGGTATTTACTCGCCTCTCTATATTGTTTAATTTTTTTTTATTTATTTTATTTTTTTTAAATTTTTTTTTTTTTTTTTATTTTACTTTTTTGTGTTTTTATTTTGTTTTATTTATTGCACTTTAACAATTCAATGGGTCTATCATTTCTATAGATATTAATCTTCAGTGACTCTTGTTGAATCTTATTATTTTTATATTAATCTTTATCATTTATGTATATTATATCATAATAAGTTTTTATAAGCCAAAAATATTTGTATTAACTGGTGCCGATTGATTATATATATATATATTATACTCCACGACCTATTAGTTATTGTATAAATAAAGCCTCGTTTTCGTTTCGCATTTAATGTGCTTTTCAGATAATAATTAATAAAATTGCTCGAGTTTGCGTTTCGTTTGTGTCTAATACCTTAACGTGTACAATAAATAACTTAAGAAAAGCTCACCTAATAAACGTAAGGAATTTATTCATATTGTAATTATTCTATTGTAATGGTTGACTAATTTTATTCCGTATATATATTAGATATATACTATATATATATATATACTTGCTTGCGAATTTAGCACGTTCTATTACTCGAATAAAAATGTATAAACAAACAATATTAGTGGCGTGGTTAGTGACCCTCAGTTTGTAATATTGAATGTGAAATTGTTTCTCATTTCTCAATAAATTTAGCCTTAAATCTAATATTATCTTTCCAAATCAATATATCCAATCAACTAATATATTGATCAATTATAATACTGTGATATATTTATTAAACAATGTTATTTTATTATATTAAGTTAATTTCTATATATATATTTATTTATTCAATATGCCAACGTTGTGGGTTCTGTTCATCTCAGTTAGAGATTAAAGCGACAGTCCTTATCTTCGAGTTCGGTTGATGAGAGAACATAGAAGAGTTATTACTTATCCTGCATTCAATCGCCGACGCGGAAGTATCATTCGTTATGCACGAAATTCGTGCTAATGCTTGCGAATTCCAGCTGGCCGTTGAAGGGACAACATAATGAACTTGCACTCCGTACGCGTATAGAGAATTTTCACTGAACTAGACAAAAAATCAGTATATATAATGGTGATCAGTAGATATATTGTAAAACTAAAGGCATTGTTGAAAAATTATCCAGATTAATCCTTGCTCTGTTTGAACCAATGCACAATAACATTTCGCATTATTTCAACTTAAATATCACATATAATGAAAACAGTGCTACAACAGGGACTAGTCTAATGGTTCTATGAGTGTGCCAATGGCTTTACTTACTTGCATCTCATCATGACTTGGTGGGATTTGGGTATAGATGAGACAGCTTCTTCTGTACACTCACTCGCCTCTTCACAAAATATATTGCTCGCGACGCACTAATTGTGCAGCATCAACTTCTCTCTGACAATACCATCTGGCTCGAGATAGCTTGAGTTAGAGATAGTGTTTAACTTACGATGTAGGACCAGTTGGGTAACATATAACCTCTTTTAATCTATAAATATTTGCGAGAGGAGAGTGGATTTTGTTCGGCGTTGAATATTTTTATCACCACACTCGCCTCATAGTGATCAGTATTTATCTCAAGATTCCCTCCTTATATTATCCACATGTAATTTAGCATAGTGAAAAAATATCTTAAAAAAGGTGTATTTTAACAGTGTTGAGAGTGTTAAAATATATGCTATGTCATTAAGAAGATATCTCCACTTAGGTATTAGAGCCTTATGTGAGATTTAGAAACCTTTTAGTCTTCATTTAGATTTCTCGTTTACGCTATACTGAGGATACCGGCATTGGGTTTTCCTATCTTTATTCTTCCTCTCTATTTTTTAGACACATTACTTACCTCAAGACATACCAATTCAGGTCATATATTGATATTTTTTAATTAATTTAACAATGTTTTAAATTTATATATAAAATTAATATTGGCCAAAGGGTATAATTAAGATTTTAAATAAAATATATTGTTTACATAAGTTTCATCCGTAAATAAAAACAATGCCATTTAAACCACTGTATTAATATTGAAAACTATATATATAACGAATGCTAACACATAATACCTTTATATAATATATAGTATATGTAATTAAATACTAATGCTATATATTAAATGGTGCTCTTGAAAGTGTTGAGCACTCATATAGCTCATAGTCATAAAAGTAATGTTAGGTAAAGTGAGGTAAATTCCTCTCTATAATAATATATATATATATTATATTATATATAGTATAGTGGTAATTAGTCGAGTAATTCAACAGATATCTGATCAAAAGATATTCTCTCTGAATATGTCTTTTTTCGATAATCGTATTTTTTTTATATTAATAATATTCTTTCGGGCCCATGCAAAGAGTACTATTATAAAACTCAGTGTTGATGTAGTCCTAAATCTCTGATATATATAATTTAATCAATTTACTCCATAATAAAAATAATTATTTTTTTTTATCGCTATATTTAGGACTCACTAATATATTATTAAAGTTATTTTATGGTTAATGATAAGTTTGTATATATAATTAATATACACAATTTAAATCTCGTGTCTTAGTATTAAACTAAACAATTATCATAACCTTACTGATTTTTCTAACTGGTTAAAAGAAATGATATATGAAAACAACGATAAATACTTGCTTATTATAAATAATAATATAGCGTATAATAATTATAGGCTATTAATTTTTTTATTAACAACGTTTTTGGACTGATCTACTCGCTATATATAACTATACTATGATAATTATAATAGGAATTTTCAAATTACATCGATTTAATTTTTAAATATTTATCAATTTTCTTTAGAATTCTTGTTTAGATAATAGCTCATCAGCTATCCTAACTTTAT
>JABUQX010039810.1:27500-58696 GCA_015478945.1 Trachelipus rathkii | reverse complement strand
ATAGGTATATTTTATAAATTTCTACGTATGGGAGAGATTCTTAGTTATATTTTAACTATATTCGCTTGTTATAATGGTTTAATGGGGTTTTAAGTTATTTATAGTATTTATGATTCTGGGAGTGGGCTATATAGTGTACCTGATCTATATAAAGCGTTTATTATTTAACATATAAATACTATCTTATATATGAGTAGAGATTATATTTTTATGTAGTATATTATTATTGAGCTGATATGTTGGCGTAATAAATTCATGGAGGAGAAATATGCAAATTTTTCTCGTCTCCTCCTTCGTTGTGCGTCTCTCGTTCTTTTCCTCTTCGGTACCTCTCCTCTCATCTCTCACAAATCATTTTTCGTCTTCTGCTCTCTGTCGTCGTTCGTCGTTTATTCTTCGTCCCGAGCTTAAATTTACCTCACTTTACTTTGAGCTTTTTGAGATTATACTACAACTAGATATTAAATTTCTCTGGTGCTCCAAGGGCTACACTGCGTGTTGTTTTTGGTTCTTCCCTCCTCTCGATCCGCATTGACGGTCTTCTTTCTCTCTATATACTCCCTTTCTCACTTTTTTTCTTATTAAGCGTGTTCTAATGGAAATCGTTCTGAACGGTCATTTCAATCTATCCCTTCTGCTATCTCGTCTCTCTCTCTCCTCCTCTCTCTCTAATCTGTTCAGCCAGAACTTACTTCATACTTCACCCGGACCGACCAACACGCTCATTCTTCGATGCAGCTATCAAATGAATCTAATAGATGATTCCCATTGTAAATTATTCTTTTTTAGTTAATAGTAATTTCTATTATTAAGAAAGTAATGACAACGGATGTTGTTTTCGAAACACGCCGTTAAAGTAAGTATATACAAAGGGGATTCGAGATTTAATGCACAGAATATTACAAGTCGTGTGCTTTCCCAAGTAGCGGCGTACACTTCTTGAGCTCGATACGACTCCGTCGCTCTCGTCCGAAAGGGATAGCGTGTGTTGGAGTTGGAGTCGGGTCCTCCGATTAATCAGATCTCGCATTTTTTCTCTTTTAGATTAAAATGGCAATCAGGTTTTTCTAATCTTCCCTACTCTTATGGAACTTCTTTACCATCGGCTAGTACTATCTGGACGTGGGTTATGCGTATATTTCGGGAATCACTCTCCCTCCTCGCGTACTTTTTTGAATCGTGGTTCGGTGTCGTTTTCTTTTTATTCTTCTTCGGATCTTCACACACTCATTGCCTCTGGCTTTTTCTTGTTTTCTAGTTCGATGTATGTGTTTCTCAGTTTTATAATCTTTTGTTTAGGTGATTTCTTTTGTTTTAGGTCTATAATACGGAGGGAAAATGGCTATTTTTTTATTCAATAGTAGATGTAAATCTTTGTTCTTTCGTTTGGCAACTCATGGCTGACAAAATCAAATCTCCATCAGTAGTAGGAGTCTTTAGTGGTGAGAGATGGTGCTATGTCCCCTTTATATTATATCTACTACTTTTATTTGTCATCCATGTTTAGTTTAAATTAAAATGTTAAAAACATTAAGTTTTGCTTTCAGATCTATTTTATTATCTTTAAGAAATGTCCTTTCACATTAATCTTTTGACCTTATTATCATATCATTGTGTATATTGTTTCGGTACTTTTATCTTTTGACATCTGTAAGACTCATTGTGGGTAACGTATATAGACTTGTAGAAATTGATTTGACATCCTTTCAAATTTATTCTGCCTTCTAGCATCATAAAGTAACCTATTGTCTTTTTTTCTTCAAGCACTGATATTCTTCAGATATATGTATACATAGTACCTCTACCAGATTTCTTCGTGAGAGTAAATTATTGTAATTCTTAAACCTCTTGCACTAAGAGACATTTTATTTCATTGGTCAGAAGTTTTAGTCTTGCTGCGTTGTTTCGTGGTTTCTTTTTTGGTGATGTATCAATTCGGAGAACGCTAATAACTATTTCTCCAGTTCTAGTGATTTTCAAATTCTGACTCTTTTTGACTCCTTTAGAAAGAGTATAGAATCGATTATACATTGTTGGGTACAAGGGCAGACCAAGCTTTTTTAACCAATCACCCTACAAAGAAGTCTTCGTCTCATTCCTCAACGGCTACATTTGACTCCGACTCGTCGTTCTTCTTGATCTCTTATGCAATGTAGGCGTGCAACTTTTAATTCTGCCTAGATTAAATATATTATTTATCATTTACTCGTGCTATATATTTATTTGGATTATATAGAATGCAAAGTTCATCTCTCTAATTATTTATAGGTTGTTGTACTTGGAAATATAAGTATTATTATAAATCACTTTGGATTTAAAATTATGCTTCCTTTTTCTTTGTTCTGAAATCACTTCGACTAGTTCTCCTATTAGTAGTTCTAGATCATGGGTGTTTTTGGTATTTCAGTCTCGTTGGGTATAGAAAGGAGTTACAAAGGTAAGATATTCTGAATCGAAAACACCTATCAGATGGACACATAAAAGAATCTCTTCATGGGTATAGGATCAAATATTTCTCTGAATAAGTGCAGTTCAGACTTAATACTAGATCGAAAAGGAAAAAATTATGGGCAAATTTCCCTATAATATCCCTACGGCAAATTGAACTGTACCATTGGCAGGCAAATACAAAAGTAAGAAGTAACAACTCTAAATCCTTTTAATCTAGAAGATTGCTAAGTGAATGAAACAACTCTTATTTTTGGGTAAATTAATTTTGATTTTAATTTTTATTTCTTTCATTTTCTTTTTTGTATTTTCATAGACTAAACAGAAGGTTTCCATTTAAGTTGCCATTTGACACTATACATCCATATCCGGAGTTGTTTGCGCACTTCTTAGACCTCCCATCCATGGTCTCGTCCGCGACCTCCGATAGTGCCAGTCTTTCTGACTGCTGCCGTTAGTCTAGACTTGAATGTTATTCTGTGTTCACTCATTCTGGAGGGTTTTTTGACGATTCCTTCTCTGCTACATTTATTACTGTCTTATTTGTCTTCTTTCTTCCTTTAATTTCACTGACGTCGACTCGTCTTTGTTCTTGCTATTTAAACGCTTCATTTATTGCTCTCCTCATACATCATGATAGAGTCTCTGCCGAGTCTTCTTGTCGCTACGCTCCATCTCTTCACTGTTTTAATCTTTACTGTTGCGTATGCTTTGTATTATGGAGAGGACTCGGTGAGTTGTACAGCTTTGGGTTCTTTCCTTCCTAGCTGTCGTGCTTTCGATTAACATTATTACTAGCAAATGGTTTTGTATTTATTATTATTATGGAATATATGCGAGATAGGACATCGGTGGCTCAAAAGGTTGACGGGTTGTGCTTTTAAAAATGAATTATTTAATTTTCTCTCAGTGGTGTTTTTGCAATTATATACTCTTTTTCCTACTTTATCAATGTTTTTTTTCTATTGTTTTTTTTTTCTATTTGTTATATAATATTTTATCGTTGTTATGGATTTTTTTTTTTTTTTCTTTTTTTTTTTTCTTTTTTTCTAATGCTTAAACCTTGATGGAGCTGCTTCTTGTTGCTATGATACTTTAAATCGTATTTTCTTCGAATTTATTCTTAAATTCCTCTCGTTATTTAGGCAGTATTTGTTTACTATCCTTCTCTTCATGTCGATGACTTCTGGTTCTACTTGGTTCCTTTCTTGTTGTTATTGTTAGCAGTTGTACATATATCTACTTTGCGGGCTCGCATATCGGTTTGAGCAAATTACATCCTTATATTCAGAAGAGGGAGGCTGTCATTATAACGATTCTTTCCTTAGCTCGAAAGTCGAAGCCTTCAATTGACGCTCCTCAACGGTATCTCTTGTGTGGAATAACACAGTCTTTTATCATGATCTTTTTGTTGTGGAGTAATTGGTGGGTGTATCGTTGAATCTTTTCATTTGTGCTCTGATTCGTTGGTACCAATTGGTAGATAAGATTTGTGATGGCCATAAAGTTATAGCTTTTTTCAGTAAAGTGCGATTTCAGTTATATATATACTGACTATATCCTAATATCTACTATCTCTTTCATTCTCTCAGTCTATATCTCTAATTCTTCTGTATATATATATTATACCTTCTTATATAATTATTTAATAATCTTATATATTAATTATTTTTATATATAATTTATAGTTATATATATATTAAATTAAAAATATAGTATAGTAATAATATAAAATATATATAACTACTATATACATAGTAAGCAAGCTTGTAGTATATACGTGTATTATATAGAGCGTAAGCATAAATTCATTCATATACTCTCGTTATTTGACTCATATAGTTACTAAATAATATCTAATAGGTATCAATTGTACTTGTAGTTGATTATTATTACTATTGATTGTTTTCATATTTTTTCTTCTTTATACTGTAATATATATATTTCTATATACATCTATATAATATTATATATTATTTTAGTATTATATATATGAGCTAGGTTCGTGCTACTTATTAATTATTATTTCCGTATATATACCGTATATATATATATCTATTAATATGTTAATCATATAGTAATAATTTATCTTATAGTTACCATTCCCTTTTTAGGTACATTTATATTAACTTTTCTATTATTATACTATCATTAATATTATATATATTCTATATACTATTATATTTTATATCATATATATATATTATAGTTATATACCTATCTATACTATCAGGGGCCGTATATACTATATCAGTCGGGCGCTCATATATGTGGTTAGCGCGGCTCGTATCGGTTAGAGCTCCTACCACTATCTTATTTTAGGTTTTAAAATAATGTGATAACTCTAAATTTTGTAAAAGTATACTAAATTATCTCTAAATATTTTATTATAAAGTTATAAAAAAGAAGCTATTTTGCCACGCCATTTAAATTAAAAATGAACAAACAACCATATAAATATTTTCTTTCCTTACATTCAATTAAAATATTCATTTAGTTAAAATCTTTCAAAGACCTCAAGTCGTTTCCTGTAAGTTAAAATTTCTTCTTTGCCTATCGCGGCGGATATCGCATGTACGTCATTTTTCATTACATATCTCCCACTCATTTAATGGGAGTTCCGTACTAGTCTGTCTTCCTACCTTATTAAATCGAAAATTGATATGAAACCTTTTCGTTCTCTTCCCGCTATCAACTATATGTTATCTCTGCCATCTAATGTGCCTACTTTGCAAATATGGTAAGTAGTCACTTGTTAAATATTTATTTTGTTATTCGGTAAAATTGAAACTGTTATTTGTTTTGTTTCATCTGATTTTTTAATTGTATATTCTTTTTATTTGTTTTTTTTTATTATACTTTATTTTTATAGTCTGATAGAAGATACGCGTAGATTTAATGTTACTTACAATACTTTATTATTTTATATTTTTGGATGGTCATTTGATGTATTTATGAAATATATGACTAACATTTCATTAACTTGAAGTGGGTTAGATTTTTATATTAAAAGATTATAAAAATCGTTCCTTTTAGCAGGTGTTTCAGGCATAATCTTCTTTCTCCATGATATGAGAAGTACCTCAGCGTTCTATTGTTTCAAAAAAATGACCGGATGGCCTAGAGGAATCGTACTCAATCTTGGAAATGGATGTTCATTATTATTTGGTATTTTGGTTGCGTCATTGTTTCATTTGCTTTTTTTTGTCTTTTTTCCAGTAAATCTATAATTGAAAATTAGAAATTATAATTTACTATATTATATATTTATTTGGTTACGTATTACCTTCATATTCTTTATAGAATTGTTTTAAATGTTTTTTGAAAAGGGCATTAAATAATTCAAAAAATTAAGCATCAAATTCGATAATTATTATTTTTATATTATCTTATTTTACTTTATTTTTATTACTTTATTTATAGTAATTATATTATTATCTTAATATATTTTATTCTTCTTTTTATCTTATTTTTTTAAATTTTGTTATATATAATAGTTTCTCTTGATTTTATTAAATATATTTTGTAAAAATATTTATTATATATATATATATTATTTAAACAGGGCGTATATTATAGGGTAGGCCCGGGTAGTCGTAAGCTTCCTATCCTCAATATTTTTTTAGGTTTCTAAATAATTGAAATTAAATTGTAAAAAGTATCTAAGAATTAATATAAATTTTATATATTAAAGTTAAAAAATAGAAGCTATTTTGCTCCATTAAAATTAAATAAGAAAGACAACCATAATTTAAGTAGCTATAATATGATATTTGATCTATTTTAGATTTCTGCTGCCTATCTGATTTTAGATAGTAAATTTCTTGCAATACGCTGGCGGTAACGCATGACAGTCATTTTTTTAATTCAACTATAAGGGAAGCTGGCTAGTTCTGTCCTATAACCTATATAATATCGATAAATATATGATAATTTTTCCGTCTCTTCCGTAATATGTACCGATAATGAATAATATATATATATATATTATATATATAGTATATTAATATTGGTCTTATTATTTAAGTTTTTATATTTAGTAATATATATATAGCTATATATTATATTATTATAATATATATTATATATATATATATTATCGGTAGATAGTATAATATATAGTATAATTGTGTATATAATATATATATATTAATATATATATACTATATAATATATATATATATATATAATATATATATATATAATATATATATATAGTTATAATATATATATATATATATATATATAGTATATATATATTATATAAGTAAAATATGAAGGGCAGAGCGAAATTATGAAACGTTTAGTTTGGGCCGTACTAAGTGATGACGTAACATACTTTTTTGAAATTTGGGGGACGGGGAATTTGGGGGAACTGTTAATAATTTTCATGAGCGAGGTGTTTAAGATTTGGAGTAGTATATACTTCTTGCACAATCACTTTGCAATTTAACTTATTAAACAATTTAGTTAATTATTTAATTTAATGTATGAAAATGGGTAAATTCTAATTATTATATATATTGAAAATTGAATGTATTATTTTGTCTTGTCCTTTGAAAATTGGTACTGATGCCGAGGACAGTTGAAATCCGGCTACCTACAACTATAATATATAGTATTTTAGAAAAAGCTCTCTCTCTCTTGCTCTTTTCTATATATTTAATATACTATATATATATTATATATATATAATATATATATATATTATATATATATTAAATATATATATATATATATATGATTTTCAGACAACTTAAAATATCTATATCTTTTTATAACGTTTGGTTCTGTGTGTGTGTTTGTGTGTGTGGTCTGTTCTGTATATAATTTTTAAAAAAATTAATCTTTCTTCGAGAGGAGGCTTTGGGTCGGAAAATCCTCATAATAGAGGCAAATAAAGAACTAAGGTTTCTTTTTACGTTTGCCATGACAACCAGTGGCTTTTTGAAGCATTAGTAATTATGCTTTCTTGTGGGGTCACAAATCGAAATTCCCCAGTCCATGAATTCTATGAAAAATGAGATGTTCGCAAGGCAGAATAATGATCTTAATGTAAAATTTGCGTTCTTGAAGGAACATGACTTTTAAACTTATTTTTGGAGCCTCCATTCATTAGGATCGTTTTAGGGGTTTTTTTATACATATTATCGTTGCTTTTTTATTTTTTTTTAGATAGGTAGGGATCTCGATCCACGTGTTTCCCGTAAAGCGCGCTTGAAATCTTATATATATATTTTTCCCTATATATAATTATATATATAATACTAAATAATTAGTTAATATATTATAATATATATGATATATATATTATTTATATTATATATAATACTAAAAATGTTATTTTGGTATACTGTGATTAATATGGTCAATATATATCTTATACATTTATGAGAAAGGGTTTTCGGTCGTTTGCAATCATGGTAAGTGCACTTCTATGATTATTTTATCATGAGTTGTCCTTTTTAAAAGAAGCATGAGAGTGAGCGAAATTTTAATGATTTAATACATCATAATTATTTAACATGAATCATCATGAACTTATAGTACAATTTCTATTATTTTGATTTTATTAATTTTTATAATAAAATAAAGTTAGTATTTTTTGTATTTAAATAGAGGTATAAGATATATTAGTTTATGTTTTGTAAAGTTTCAGGTTATGGTCCTTCCTACTCTATAGAGCAGAGAGTAAATTGTTTTTTATTTTTAACAGTAGGTCTGTTTTCTTTCTTGACCAAAATGATCTATACAATTATTGCTACTCTCTTTCATTATAATTTTTATTTATAATAAAGTGTTATTTGTGTTTTTTTTTAAATAATAGATAAGGAAAAGATTTTTTTAAAAGATTAAGCCTTGGAACTCTGTTAAATATTCATATTGTTTATTATATGGTCCACTATAAATAATTTTTTTTTGTTTTATTACTGAATTTTTTTATCTAAAGATAAGAGAATAGTCTTTTCAGAGATTGGGTTTTGAAATTAAATCTGAGAATAATATTAAATTATTGCTGTGGGCAAAAACGACACTCGTCAATTTTGGCAAATTAGTCGGTTAATATTTTTGCGGGGTTTGTCAACTTAAATACTAGGTAGTCACGAGGTAGGGGAAATAGAATGAGTGGATAGCTTGCTATTATTATTATGTACCCAAATTTTTTTCATATATTGATTTAGTGTATTTTCATAGCATAAAACTTTTTTCATTACATCTTTTTTAATTTCATTTTCTGATTTAATTATTTAGCTATTTGTTTTCCTCTTCGACCTGTCAAAGAATAATATTATTCTTATCTAAGCTTACAGCAATAATTTATTAATTTTTTTGCAAAAATATACTAATTTATTTGATCTAGCTCTGTCTGAATCTTTGTGATTTGTTATGTTAGTTAGTGAATATCTTTGTGCTATTTTTTTGGAAAATTTAAGTCTCCAAAAATATTGTAACATTTCTAATTTTATCAAATCCAAAAACCCTAATCGGGGGATGAGGAGATTTCAGACACAAGTCAAAATAAATTTTTGTCCTAATACGCATATTTCAATCTTAATAGGAATGATAAGAATCGTATATTTTTGTAAAAATATGGATACTCTTTCAATTGCAGTTGAGTTTCCTTTACTTATGTTGCTCAATTTATTGGAGGCAAGGTATGTCATGGAATATATGTTGATATTATAATTAATAATTTATAAGTATATACTATTTATTATTTATATTATTTTATTTAGTTTTTCTATATATTTATTATATATATATATAATATTATATTAGTAAATATATATATATATATATATCAGTTATGATTATTATATTATATATGTATTATATTTATATAGTATATATATGTGGTTTGGCTTATTGGAATGCTGTTCGGTTTCTGGAGAAAAATTTCTGAAAAATTCCAGATAGTTTAATAGTAAATATATTATAAAAAGTAATGTATTATATAATATTATATAATATATATATATGAGTATATATTAGTTATTATTTATTTATAATTTGATATAATTGGTAGATACATATATATATATATGATAATATATTATTATTTACGTAATGGTTCCTAAGTGGGTTTGAACCCTACCCTTGAGATGGACTCCCACAAGTGTTACGTGATACGACCTAACTAGATTGCGCTAAAAGGAAACCATCATTTTACTCTGAAAAGCTGTAGCTCCCAAAGAGCGCAAGGCGTGTTTGAAAACACTAACTCCCGACGGGCCTCCCGGCAATTCTCGGTCAGGGGGCAACGACTGGGTAGAATTTTGTACCGGACATTTCATTTATATGATCATATTTAAAGACTATTTGTGGCAATAAAGGAATCATGATATTTGGAGTTACATCTCTAAGGGGTAAAAGGGGTCATAACTCACTTAGGATCATTCTGAATATACAAATAATTGTTGCGTTTATTGATCAAAACTAGTCTTTGTATTATATCATGATGACCAATACTCCTATGATATATACTTCCTATATATATATATATATATATTATATATAAATATATATTTATATATATTATATATATATGATAATATTAATATATATTAATACTAATATTAATATATATACTGTCATTTACTATATATATATATATTATATCATTATATTATATTATTATTATACTATACATACTACTATTATATATATATATTATTATATATCTATATATAAATTAATATATACTTATCATTTATTATATATTATATATATTATATATTATATTAATATATATATATATATAATATAATATTACCTATATATTATATATATTAGATGATTAGTATGTTGATATATATATATATATACTTATATAATATAATATATATCTCATAATTATATATAATGATTATATTATATGTATATTTATAATATTTTATATCGGTAAACCATTAGTCATTTCATTTAGTTTGAACACCGTCAATTTTTAAGCAGTTTTCTTCATAAGCAACGAGTGTAAGTGTTGACTTTTTCCTAACTAAAGAGGAATTACTGATGACTTGTTGCGAAGTATGTAATGAATTGATTCAGATTTTACTACGTTTTTTAAGAGCAATTAAATTCAGTTTGAACTATACTTTTGTAATAAAATGTATCTGCGGAGTGTTCCTACGAGAATTGCCCGGCAATTTTTAAATTCATAGTAATCAGTACAAATGTGGTTCACGATATAATACAGCTTAACTTCAAAATTTGTGGATTTCAAATAAAAAGACTAACTTAAAGGAGGAACTTTTTTTTGCTCATATATATATATAATAATATATATATCTATATATATATATATATATATTATATATAGTTATATTATATATGTTATTATAATATATATATAGATTATAGTATATATATATATATATATATATAATTTATATATATATATATTATATATTATTTATTATATATATATATATATTATATATATATATATAATATATAAATTATATAATATATATATATAGTATATATATATAATATATTTTTATAGTATATATATATATATATATTATCTAATATATAGGAGGACACATAATATATATATACTATAGGGTAAGGTAGACTGACTGTTATATTTATATGATATATCATAAATCCATTGGTTGGGGCATATTTAAAGGGCTTCCTAACCATTGGTTGGTTTACTTGGTGGGCTTTCCATAATCCAGTAGGAAAGGGCGTACTTTGGGGGTTAATAATTCATTACGTTAGGACTACTTGGGGAGCTATAAGTTCCTATGTTGTTTGTGTGTAGGTAGGTTCAAGATTTACTATATATATTTTATATATTTAATATAATTATATTATATATATATATATATATATATTTATATATATATATTATATATATTATATAATATATATAAGTTATTTTAAGTATATATATTATTATATTATATAATATATATATATATATATATATCATAATATATATATATACTATTATATATATATAGTATATATAATATTTATAAGTTATATATATTTAGTATAAATTATATTATAATATATATAATAATATATATTATGTATAGATATATATATATATATATATATATATTATATATAGTATATATATATATATATATATATATTATTTTATAATATATATATATATATATTATAATATTATGATTATATTTTATATATATATTTATAATATATATTATCATATAATTATTATTATTATATATATATAATATATAATTATTATATATTATATATATATATATTATATAATAAATAATATGATATATATAATATATGATTATATATATAGTTTATATATATATTGAATTAAATCGATATATCAATACTGATGATTGATAATTTTATATTATATATATATATACTATATATATATATATATATATATATATATATATATATATATATATATATTATATATAATTATTATATCTAATATATATAATTTATATTATATATTATATATTATATTTATATATATTAATAAGTTGATTTATAATTTAAATGAATTATATTTTCCGTAACATACAATATATATAATATATATATTATTATATATATATATAAATTATATATATATAATATAATATTATATATATAATTTTATATATATAATTTATTATTATATATTTATATATAATGGTTGATCTTAATATGCAATAGACGGACAATTGTTTTGATAAAATATTCTCCTCGAGTGATTCTTCACCCTATGGATTTATTGGGCTGCCGGCGGATGCAAGTCTGTTTAGAAATAATGACGGTGAATTGACTAAAAGATTCGGAACTTACCCAGCAAATTACTTTGTATAGGAATAAGGACTGCCTATTTCAAAGGTAACGGAGATGCGTGGCTGAGGTATTCACCTGTATAGGCGTCTTATCTATAAAGTAAATCTCTTTTAGTTTAGTCACATTATTTTTTTAAGTTCGTCCGCGATCATGCGTGGTCAGCAAGTAGTATATATCACATTTGAAACATAATTTCAAGAACGTTCTGGTGACGTCACAGTTTCTAGCACTTCTAGCACGGTATATCCTACATCAGAGAATATTCCCGATATAGGGATCTAACCCAATGTTATAAGGTATAGGGAGTCGATTCCCGTGGTTAATAACGGGCTCGTGTCAGTCCAACTGCGATTTATTACCCCTCCTCCTTTTCTAATGCTTCTAGGATGGCATATCGTTTGGGACGGAATATACCCGATATAGGTATCAGTTAATATATAATCGATACTGACGAATCGATTCCCGTGGTTTATGATGGAATCGAATCACTCCTACCATGATTTAGTATTAAATAGTACCCCTACCCCCTTTTTGTAATGGACCTATATAACTTTTTTGTTTCTCGAGCTAGAGAGCCGAGCTTGGTGTTGACTAGTATGTTTTGAGGTATGCCGATTCGATTGGCGCTATTGCAGAGCGTGGCGCTTCAACAGTTGCGGTTTTAGGACTCATCAACGTGTGTTTTACGTGGCCGGCTTACCCATCTTCCAAAACCAATCATGATGGGTGGCAAACAGGGGTAAAACTTCGCAAAAATGAGATTCCCATGGTTAATTTCTAGAACGCCAGAGTCCCCATGGTCCCAGATAGGGGTCATTTAATTGATTTCATTCGACCTCGAATGAATCCAAAAGCCATGTACCTTAGCAACGGAGTTGTTAGAGCCATCTTTTCCTCTTCAAACTTGGTATATCTTCTTTATATGGGGTAACATAGTCATAGACCATAGACACTGTATCGTGGCGCTAAGCCCCTAGGGCATGGGGTGCAGCCCCCAAAATCTTAAAAATGTACTTAGAAGGCTTAAATTTGGTGAGCATATAGAAGAGAATAAATAAAATAGAGTGACCATGTTAAATTAATTGACGAAGCATATGGGCCGGAGCCGGAGCCGGAGCCGGAGCCGCGGAGCCGGAGCCGGAGCCAGCAGGAAAAACATAAAAAACATACCTTAACAACGGATGGGATAGAAATGTCATATCCTCTTCAAATTTGGCTTACTTTCTTTATATAAGGTAACATATTCAAAGTCTCTGTATCGTGGCACTAATCGCAGAGGGAAGCGTGGTGTAACCCCACTCAAAACCTTAAAATGGACTTAGAAGGCTGAAATTTGGTGAGCGTATAGAAGAGAATGAATGAAATAAAATTCCGATGTTAAATTAAATGGCGAAGCATATGGGCTAGAGCCGGAGCTGGTGACGGTGGAGCCAGATTGGAATTCTGGCTCCAGCCACATATTAGGACAAATGAGGTGTCTATATTTATGTTTTCAAAAGTGTAGAATTCATTTTTGATGGTTTCAGAACCCTAAAATGAGTTTAAGGGTATCCCCTATAAGGGGGGTTACCCATGAAAAAGAAAAAAAGCTTAGAAGAATACGAAGGAAGATGAAGGTGGGGAAAAAACAATAAATAAGAAGATGGAGTAAGAAGAAGAAGAAGAAGAAGAAGAAGAAGAAGAAGAAGAAGAAGAAGAAGAAGAAGAAGAAGAAGAAGAAGAAGAAGAAGAAGAAGAAGAAGAAGAAAGAAAAAGAAAAAGAAAAAGAAGATTAAAAAGAAAAGGAAAAGGAAAAAGGAAAAGAATAAGTAAAAGAAAAAAAAGAAAAAGAAAATGAAAAAGAAAAAGAAAAAGAAAAAGAAAAAGAAGATGAAGAAGAAGAAGAAGAAGAAGAAGAAGAAGAAGAAGAAGAAGAAGAAGAAGAAGAACTTTTAGCAGGAGTCGAAGCCGGTGCTGAGGCAGGAATTAGAAGAAAAGCACAGATTGCGTTGCGAGGAAAATCGAATAAGAAATAAAAATAAATCTCATATGACAGATCAAATTGGTACCCCTATATATGTTTTCAATGATGTAGAGTCCGAATAACATAGTATCAATACTCTTAAAGGTACCCGAGAGACCCCCCAGGGATCCCTGCAAAAATATTATCCTTATTTTTCAGAAAAAAATCTATTTCTTTAATAAATTTGTGAAGAAACATTTTATTTTATTTTATGTTTTTTACAGCTATCACCACCGCTCACGGACAAAGCCCTATTTAAATGAAAAAACACTTTGTTTTTGAAAAGTAAAATGTTTTATAAAAAACATTGTAGTTTGGTGAAAATTATTTTTGTTTTTGAAAAACATTTTTAACAAATCATTGTTCCTAAGAAAAAGTAAAATTTACATCAAAAATATGTTTTTATGAACCCTAAAGCATTGAGGCAATAAAGAAGAAGCAATAATAACGCCACAGGGGCCCCCACCCTACCTTTTCCCCACCCTAAACACACCCTGTGTTTTACTGCTTTACCGTACTTATTCTTTATAAAAATATATGTCCGATCCTCAGTAATAAAAACTCCATTTAACTTTTATTAAAATGTAACTCAGCTTTTTCATACTATAAATATTTTCATCTCCATAGAGACACATTATTAATTATTTCTTTGCTTATGCCGTGTTTTGTTTTGTCTAATAACGTTTTTTTCACATTGTTAATTTATGAATATAGACCTCCTTTGCACACATGTATTATCAGGTTAGCTTGTATATGCCTAATCCTTCTGTAAACATGTTTGTTGTTGTCGATGTAAGGAGTGATTATATGGACTTTTTGAGTTGATATGGAGTATATGTTGTAATCTTGTTTACTTCCTTATTATTGGCTGAAATAATATCTATAGATTTGTGGATGTTTATATACGAAGTTTCTTCTGTAGGACATTTCCAGCGTAGACAGCATCATGGTTCTCTTCACACTCCCAAACTTGTTAATTATAGCTTTACGAGTTACATTGTTATTACTGACGCTGTATCTTTTATATTTACTCACAAACTGACAGGTGACCGATATTTTGCCTGTAATCCTACGGTAGGTGCATATAATAGACCATTGTTTATTTATGTTGTAGAATTCCTCCAGATTATTGATACCGTTGAAGAATGGGTAAAGACTGAGTGTGTGACATCTGATACATCTATTCATAGTAAATTTACATTAAAAACGAGGTTGAGAGGTGTATTAATAAAATATATGTTGTTTTCTCATCTTCCGATAGTGTTAAATGTTTTGATGTTTGTAATTACTGGAAACCTTACACAGCTATCACATTCACGTACAAGAATAGGGTTTCCATTACATTCGCATAACAAATTGCAACATTGTCATTTTGACGACTTCAACATACTTGTATATAAAAACTTGTTTATATACTTGTATTTAAACAGCAACACATCTATAGATATTATTTCAGAGAATCATAAGAAAGTAAACAAAATTAAAAAATATCCTACTTATTAACTTAAAGGCTCCATATAATCCCATCTTACATCGAAAACAACAAACATGTTTACAAAAGGATTAGGCATATGCAAGCTAACCTAATAATAGGTGTATACAAAAGAGGTCTATATTCATATTAACAATTTGAAAATACTATCTTAGGAAAAACAAAAACACTACAATAGCACATAAATAGATAATAATAATAATAATAATAATAATAATAATATTAATAATAATAGTAATAATAATAATAATAATAATAATAATAATAATAATAATAATAATAATAATAATAATAATAATAATAATTAATAATAATAATAAATAATAATAATAATAATAATAATAATAATAATAATAATAATAATAATAATAATAATAATAATAATAATAATAATAATAATAATAATAATAATAATAATAATAATAATAATAATAATAATAATAATAACTTATAATAAATAATAATAATAAATAATAAAAATAATAATAATATTAATAATAATAATATTAATAATAATAATAAAAATAATAATAAATAATAATAATAATAATAATAATAATAATAATAATATTAATAATAATAATAATAATAATAATAATAATAATAATAATAATAATAATAATAATAAAAATAATAATAATAATAATAATAATAATAATAATAATAATAATAATAATAATAATAACAACAATAATAATAATAGCGGCATGATATAGCGTCTATGACTATTTTACCACATGAAAAGAAGGTATGCCAAATTTGAAGAGGATATGATATTTATACCCCACCCGTTGTAAGGGTATGTTTCTTATGTTTCTCCAAGATGGGTCCGCAATCGGCTCCGGGTCCCGGCCATATGCTTCGCCAATTAATTTAACATCGCAATTCTATTTCATTCATTCTCTTTTATACGCTCACCAAATTTCAACCTTATAAGTATATTTTTAAGATTTTGGGGGCTGCACCCCCTTCCCCTATGGGCCTATCGCCACGATACAGTGTCTATTGTCTATGACTATGTTACCTCTTATAAAGAAGACATACAAAGTATGAAGAGGAAACGACGTTTCTAACCCCTCAGGTGCTAAGGTATGACTTTTGGATAAATGACCCCCAGCTGGTTCCTTGGAGATTGTGGCGTTCTGGAAAGTAGCAACGGGAATCTCATTTTGGCAACGTTCTACCCCTGTTTGGCAACCTTCATGATAGGTTTTGGACGAAGGGTAAGCTGGCCACATAAAACGCATGTTGATGAGCCCTAAAACCGCAACGGTTGAAACGCTACGCTCGTCAAAAGCGCCAATCGACTCGGCATACCTTAAAACATACTAGTCAAAACCAATCTCGGCTCTGTAGCTCGAGAAAAAAAGTGGTATAGGTGCATTATAAAAGGGGGATAGGGGTACCATCTAATACTAAAACGGGGGCAGGACTGATTCCATTTCATCATATACCACGGGAATCGATTCAGCATTATCAATTATAAATTAAACGATTCTTTATATCGGGTATATTTCCGTCCCATACGATATACCATGCTAGGAAGCATTAGGAAAAGGAGGCGTGGGGAATAAAAAAAAGCGTAGGATTGACACAAAAAAGCAAGTTGATAAAAAACGGAAATCGGAAACTCCATATACCATATAGATAGGGTTAAACAATTATATCGGGTATATTCTATGATGTTGGATTTCCAGTGCTAGAAGTGCTAAAAAGTGCGAGGTCAACAGAGCGTGCTAGAAATTGGGGTCTAAATTTGTTGTATACTACTTCCAACTGCGAGGGACCTGAACCAAGATCCTGTGTAAGTAAATGTAATAACTCGAGAGATATTTTTATTAAATATATATATATATATATATATTATATATATATATATATATATTATATTATAATATATATATATATCTATATATATATAATATATAACTATATATATATATAGTTATTATATACCGGTAGGCCACCTGACTATAGCTAGCACGTAGCCGGTACCTGACGTATGAGGGTGAACGCGCTAGCTATCGGGAGCGATAGTGAGGCATCAAAAGGTAATAGATAGGGGATTATAGTATAATATATATTATCTGAGATTATAGAGTGTATATAACTATATAAATGATATATATAGTACGATACATCGAAAAAGTATATAGCTATATAGTAGTATTATATAAATGTAAAAGAAGTAGATAGATAAAATATATATAGAGAAATATAGATAGTATAAAATTATATATAGATTAATATAGTAATGAAAGGAAAAATTATATAATATGTAGGAGAGATAGTATAGTAGATAGAAAGATATAAGGAAAGGATAATCAGAAATATATATAGGAAGAGAAGCAGTATATAGGAATATTATATAGGGATATTATAAAAGAAGATAGATTATATATACGTAATATTATAGAAGAGAGTATATAGAAAGAGATGACATAAAGAGAGATATGAATATAAAGATATATAGAGATATATAAATATAGATAGATAAAAAGAGATATAGAATAATATAGAATAGTAGAATATAGAGTATAGATAATAAAAATAAAGAGAATATAATATATATATAATGACTATAATATATTATAAGTAAAATAAAATATAGATAATGAATATATAGATAAATAGATAAGAGAGAGAATATATATAGAAGATATGAATAGAAGATAGAGATATATATATTATGAATTATAATATATGGGAGAATATAGGATAATATATATATATATATAAGAGAAGTATAAGATATATATAGATAAATATTATATATATAGACCCGCTATAACTATTATTATAAATAGATAGTGGCAGGTGAAGTATAATATATTAGTAGATGAACGGTGAGTGACATATAACCGAATAGAGCAATAGATTAATAGAATAGAAGACGTAGAAGTAGATAGTCATAATACAACCCGTGCTCACGCCTATACCTCATATCGAAATAGTGAGACTCAAGTGATGGGCGTAGGGGTGATATAGTAGGGGGCAGGCGGGCACTAGGGGCGGGTGACATAATGACGGTATAGGCTCACTATCGTTAGGCAGAATGATTAAATTTATAGGGGGGGTGAGTACAACAGCTCACCTAGTAACTACCACACAAGGATAGTATCAGATAGAAAGGTGTGAATAATAAATAGTGAGAAGCGAACGCTCCGCCGGAAAGATAGCCCGGGCTACTAAGTTCTAGGGGGGATAGGTGAGTAAACCGATATAAGCATCACTCACGGTCAGTAGAAAAGTAGTACTCACGGCAACGCAATACGTAGTAACCCAGGTGAGAAAGCTGAGGCTATATACTGAACCAAATCACTAGGTACAGACAGAGACGAGAACGCCGGCCGTATACGGTCACGTATATAGAACAGAACTATATATAACGTCAAGGGTAAGTATACGAAAGCACTTATATAAGGGAATATAGTACCTACTACGGCGCTCATGACCGAGGTGATCTGACGTATAATATAGTCACACCCCACGCTAGTAGACCCTACTAGAGGCGGCAGGAATAAGCCTAGGGTATAGTATCTCACCTAACCGTGAGTGAGTATCAGTACGGCGCGTGAGTAATATGTAGTAGTACTCTATGATATAGTATATTAAGAGAAGGATATCAGTATAAGGATAGGCAATAAGGCTAGGAGGGGGTAATAACAGAAAGTATCACTACCGAAGAAGGAAGTACCACCGGATTGCAGCCGATAAGCGGTATATATATAGAAGAGTCACCAGCTACTACTAGTGAGTATGATAGATATAAGAGTATACTGGGGCATATAGTAAATATAATATAGAAGTAGTTAGACAGAGTATATATATAGGGCAAGTACTAATAGTTAATAAATCAGTTGAGACAGAGCGCGGAGCTAGGTAGGGCGTATATACTATGATGTAGTAATAGGCCTATATATAGGAATATGAGAGGATATAGGACGGCGCGGGTGACTATAACTAGGAAGGTATAAGTAGATGAGATATATATATATTTAAAGAAGTAATAAAGTAATGAAGTAAAATATATATATATATTTTAATAAGTATAATATAATAAATAAGTATAGAAAAAAAATCAAGAAGAAAAAAATGAGAAAAGAAGAGCCACAAGAACAACTTAGAAATAGAATAGTAATAATGATGTAAATAAAATAAGTATAAGTTTAGTAAATATAGAAAGTAAATATATAGAGATATAAGATATGATATATTATAAAAGATAATAATAGAAAAGAAGTAAAGTAATATAAGTAAGGTAAAAAGAAGGAGATAGAAATAATATAAGTAAAGAATATAAGTAAGAAAAAAAGAATAGAAGAAGAAGAAAGAAAAAAAAGATAAATAAGTTACAATAAGATAGTAAAAAGTAAGATAAAGAAAAGAATAAAAAGGAAGATATGGAAGAAGAAGTAGAGCTTAAGCACAAATGAGAAAAGAAAAAGGTATACGAAGGAGGTAAGTAAGAAACTCAGTAGAAGGGGGTAGTAAGGTGAGGAGAGTACATATAAATAGCAGCGGCAAGACCAGAGTGACACCAACTATTACCATATAGTATATAAAAAAGGTGATTAAAATCGACCACTCAACGTGCTGAGGAGCTGTGTATAATGATTTGCACCAGATTTTTTAGAAACACCACTCATGAGATGAAGCTAAAAATGAAAAGGAAATGTCTAGATAAAAGTTTCGCGAAAAGAATCTAACAAATGTGGTATTGCGTATAATCATTTATGCGTTAAAGAGTGATAAGTCTTGCACCAGTAATAGTTTATATCTTTCATGCTACGGTATATAAGTGATAATAAATTGATAATTAAGTTACTCCCACAGGAATAGATAATGTGAGTGAAAATGCGTCGTAGGGCGTAGTAGAGATATATACATACTAGTAGGGATAAAGCATAGTAGATGAGGCGGAGCAGGTAGTATATATAGGGTAGCTAAACGTGTATAGTAATGAGTATATATATTAAAAGTACAGCGTAGGTATATTACATACGAGAAGGGTGATAATAATATAGAAGCGGGACGGGGAGGAAACTATAATATATATAGGGCGTAACGGTATACTAGTAGTAGAGGAGTAACAGAAACGGTACGCCTGATATTATTGGGGAGTATGTAGGCACTATAGTATATATGAAGAAGTATAAGCCACACTATATAATAGAACTATTAGAGGAGACTAGCTAGCAATAACGATTATAATATATATATCACTATGATAGGTATGAGGGTCACGGTAGACATAAGTTTAGGGGTAAATAATAAAGACGCGGTAGGTCGACTGGAATATGAAGTATGATGCTAATGAATAGGATAGGGTGACGTTATATATATTTATATAATATATATATAAATATATATAAATATATATATATATAATATAAGTATAGAATATATATATATATATAATATATATATAGATATATATATATATATATATAGTATATATATATATATATAATACCATATATATATATACATAAATATATGGGATATATATATAAATTTAATATATATAGGGTAAGAACTAAGGCAGAAAGTACAAATAAATATTATTACTGAGGTGACATACCATAAATAGTACTAAGGAACGGGCCTCTAGTAAAGTGATAAAGTAGTATACTAAGTATAAAGGAGGCGGGATAATAACAGATCAGATATTACAAAGGGGAAAGAACCACGAATAGGGAGGAATAAATAAAATATAGGTAGTAATAAGGTAATAGACGTAGACGGTAGGTGAATAATAAAGGACTAGCAGAGCCGGAGGAAGACAGGGGGCTCACGTAGAAAATGAGGTACTAGCACTTTATATAATATAAAGTGGCATGATAGTAGAATAGGAAACTAGAAATATTAAAAATATATAATATATATATAATGGTCTAAATATAAAGATACCAGGTAAACGAGATAATATACTAAGTAAATCAGAAAGAGTAACTCACCTACTATTGGATACGCAGGAGTAGTATGTAGTATGATAATAAGGATAGGCATCAACTAACCACTATAGGTAACCTATATAGGGAGAATAGATAGATATAGTAACACGATACAAGGCTATATAAGTAAGTACGTAGTATAAATAACGGATAGCTAAAGTAAATATAAGGACTCACGGTATATGATATATGGCTGATAGACCTAAATAAAAGTAATATAAGGGACCATAATATAATTAATATTATAGTAAATAGAATGATAAAAATAGAGTAAATATAATACTAAAAAGTAATACCTAGTATACAATAGACCTATTGAACTAGATAAGTAACTATAACCAGTATGGCCGTATCCCCGGTAAATAGATAGACTAAAATAATAGTAGAGGAGAGAAAGAAAATGACGAAGAATGACTGGATATATTAATACATGAAATAAAAGGGAGGGCGTAGATAAAAATAAACAGGGTGAAAGCAAAGGAACGAATATAAGTCAAAATAAAAAGATATGAAAATAAGTATGACTAGTAGTAAAAAACTGTAATACATGTAAGAGATATATAATAAAAGAAGATAAAAGGAGAAAAAAGAATGGTAAGATATATAAATACATAAAGGTATAGTATATAGAGAAAGGGAATAAATAAATCACATGATTAAGGTAGATATAGGTATATCATAAGCATAATAAATATATATAGAGTATGTTATAGAGAAAAGATCGAAGCACATCACCATTGACCTCTTTCTCTGCACGTTGATCTTCTTTTCCATGCTATTAAGCTTTTTTTACAAAAGCATATTATTGTCAGTGTTGGTAGTCCCAGAAATCAATATACCTTTCACAAATGTGTACGAGATGGTCAATCAGGAAAAAGTTAAATGGGGTTTATTTCGTGCATCAAACTTCTATAATGCAGTTAAGGTAAGAATTCTGTTATTTAATGAAAGCTTAATTTTTGCAATTTTTTTCTCTTTATATTTATTATTTATTATTTTTTTATGATAATTTTTGCTGAATATGAAGATGTTTGAAATTTTAGGTTCACTCAAGCAAATTAAACAAATTTAGAAGCTGTTGTTGATTTTTTTTTGTAATTTGTATATTGTTAGATATTATGCCGTAATGGTTTCAATGCATATTCAGCTATACTGTATACATTAATTAATTTAGTATATATATATAGATATGTGAAACGTACAGGTAAAGAGAAATAGGTACGGTGAGTAAATAATAATGATATATAGGTAAAACTATAGGTAACCGTATAGTGTAGCTAGATAGGGCACCTAGGACGGTAAAGAGAAGGGAATAACGTGAGGCCTAAAGTAAGCGTAGTATATAAGTCACCCTAGTAGCAGGTTAAATAATAATAGAATGAGTAGGGTATACATATATAGAAGGAGAGCCATAGGGTATAGGAACATAATTTTGTAGAGAAGGCTGCCTGTGTACATGTGAGGTATATTAGACCGTAAGGTATCGAAAGACGATTTTTTAATTTCGCGAATGGGCAGTTAGAATAGCAAGTGAAGAATAAAATGAGAAGAATCACGAGAGGTAACTGAAGAGATTCTAATTACTACACTGTGAACAATTCATATGTAAAAATAATGCTCTAAGTCAAGACAAATTTGAGCGTAAAAAGAAACTAGACAAAAAGCTGATATAAACTCTAATATGACCTTATACACCTGACTCACACGCGGTTTTCTGTAGGCGTGAAATAGTCGGAAAGAGATGTTATAGAAGAAGAGAGATATATAAGGCATGTAGAAAAGAAGTTAGTGATCCTTTGTTAGCCAATCAAAAATTTATACGTCGCAAAAACACACAATTTTAATTAATTCACAACATATTGTCACCACTGAGGGATATATAATACGTGGGTAGATAGAGGGGAGAAATTAAAGGTAGGTAGATGAGGTAGGGAGGACAGATATATTAGTAAAAGAAAAAGGAACAGTGAAGGAGAAGGCGGGAAAATTAAAGGGAAGAGGGTAACTATATGATATACTATAGTAGATAGGAGTCAACTTTATAACGGTAGATAAAGGAACTGTATACTATGAATAGCTAAGTGAGTGAGGTCAGGCATATATAGAGTGTATGACATATAAAGAGGTAGAGGCTCAAGGGATAGTAAGAATAGAGTGGAGCTATTTGAAATATAGTGAAGGTGTAAAATGTCGGACGGATACTAAGGCGTAGCTGATAGAAACAATATAACTATAAGATAGTAGTATTACATGACAGTCCAAAAAGAGTACCCTAGATACGGCATAACAATATACTAAGATAAAAGAAGTTATAATAGCGGAAAAGTTAAGATGATAGTATAATATAAAGTAATTATATATATATAAGGTAGATAGTAGGACGTGAGGGTTAGCTAGGATAAGAGTGAGTGGAAAACACATATAGGATAAGCGCAAAAGATAAAAAGTAAAGAAAGGAATGAAAAAATAAATAGGTTTATGAAAGGTTAAAGATAAATGATAAAGAAAAACATAAATAGAGATGTAGGACTCAAATTTAATATAAAACCAAAAGCAAGAGTAAGAGTATAATAAGCTAAGTTAAATACATGGAGGGTAGGGATAAACGTAAGGACGATAGTACGGCGGAGGTGAGGGGGAATAAAAACGCAATTAAAGGTTAGACGGAGACAGTAGAAGTATATCAGATAACTAAGGGAGGAAAAACAAAGGAAGCTCAAAATATACGTAGGAATAATATAAAGTAGGAATAAAGGAAAAATAAATAAGGTAAGAAAGGAAATAAAGCGTGAAAGTGGTATAAGAAATAGTGAGGAAACAATAGAAAAAGGAAATAAGTGAATACATAAATACTATTAAGAAGAACATATATATAATAGAAGTGAGAGGTACGGGAAAGTTAAATCAGATAAGGGTGTATAAAATAAGTAAAGCTCTCGTGACGTAGCTCTAATAACCTAGATATGGATAATATAATAGCGTAGAACGTGGTAAATGAGTAACAATCACCGTATACGGCCTCTATACATACTAAGTATAGTACCGTGCCGCTGCTGTAGTACTCGCAAAGTGCAATCGTTCGTAGGGATCACTAAGTAGCTCAAAGGGGTATAGGCTAATACGTAACTCCTACATGTAGAGTATATACGGAGCGACACTTAAACCTGGACTGCGGGAAGACCGGTAGAAGAAGGTAGAGTTGCCATGAGACCGCTACACATACAAGGGCAAATAATATATAGTAGAAGGAAACAGTATACCCTTATTAAGGACTCTACTAGGTATAGTATATTATATTTCATAATATTACGGATACGTATCAATACGTGATAACTATATAGTGATAGTATAGTAAGGTAGACGAGAATAAGGTACCTGATGTGTGTAGACTTAAAGGTGGCAGCCGCAAACAACTAAATGCAAAGGCAGCTACCAACAACCAGGGACGTAGATATAAGTGCACTAGAACCGTACTGCGAGAGCTCACTAAAGTAGCTAATATAATAAGTAAAGTAACTAGATTATATATATATATATATATATATATATATATAGTAGAACCATATGAGGCCACTAGCAGGGGCCGGGCAAGATATGCGGATCAGCCCTAATACCTCAAAGGGTACATAATGAGTACCAGTATAATCACTGAGAACTGCGGCTATGATAACTCAAAAGTATAAGACATGAAGAAAGTAGGGTGAGACTAATATAGGCTAGCTATAGCATACTCACTATGACCTAGGTATAAGGTGATATATACTCACAAGCAACCCCCCCAGGGGCGACTAATAACGCCCGTTAAAATCATCACCTTATTATAGACCGTGAGGGGACCTGATAAATAATAATAAAATAGGTATAGAGTCACTAGGCCTACGAGGCAGGCCACGTAGACGCCCAGACCCGGGGACTAATAATCACTGACAATAGATAATATTTCATAGCGGCGTAACGAAGACGGAGAATAAAGTAGATGAGTATACTAGAACTCAAAGTGCAGCCGAGCGACGGGTCAAAGATCCTAAATAAGGGGTAGGGTATCCAGCACCTCACTCACCGCCCGGGGGTCTAAACGACACGAACTCAGCGCACGACGATTGGTAGACTATACCCATAAGAAAGTAGGTAGGTATAGGTATATAGGGTAGTGATATAGATGGCATAGAAAGATAGACTCACTAAAATAGTAGCGTCTCAAAATTTCATATCCACCGACGATAGTGAAGAGTATATATCGGTCACTTAATCGTATAGGTAACTATGATAGTATAGCAGCGACCAAAGGGGATAGGTAGGCAAGCGTAGGTGATAACATGACGATTATATATATATATAGAGTAACAACAGAGAACATATTAAGAAGTAAACTAATACAAAGGAAATGAAATTAGAAAAATACACTAATAGTGCAGTGAGTAGAGTCCTAAAATATATATAGAGACCGACCAAACCAGGTGAGGTATATAATAAAGCAAGTTTTATTACTCTCAACACCTTACTACGCACGTTTCTACGGTGGAGTGGAACAACCGACAGAGACTTTGTTATCGAACCGACAAAGGCGTACTCTCACGCGTCTTGTAGGAGGTGATGTATTTAATTTTAATTAGTTAACAATACGAAAAATATTAAAAGCACAATAAAGTTTATGAAGTTGTTGCAGCTGTCCAAATGACTGAGAATCTAAACCTGCCTTTACTAAAGTTAATAATATATAAACGATGATAATGAGCGGATAGATAAAAAATAAAGTACCGTAGGTAGAACTAAAGACAGGGGGATAGAGCATCAGGCGCACCCTAGATAGCTCCGTAAAGGTGCTAGGTCACGGTAAGCTAGAATACCTAATACAACCCGTATCTCAATATCAGTACGAAATGAGTTGAAATAAAAGGTGAGACCATAGAGAACTCATAATATAGGTAGGTAGTAAGGGGAGGGCCCACCCACAAGCTGTAGGAATCAGTATAATATAGTGGAGGTAGTCCATACCAAAAATACGGTAAGAGGAATATGTAATGTAAGAACGATAGAGTAGTAAAGGAAGCAGTATCCCTAGAAAAATCATCACACCACGTACCTGCCAAACGTAGGTGAGGAATAGTACCTAGGGGTGATAGGAACGTATAAGTAGCGGGGTACTAAGTATAGATAATATATATAGGTATATACGAAATAAATATAATGAATTATATATGATAAGTATATAAGAGGAAGAATACGTATATTATATAGATAAGAATATAGTATATAAGTAGATGATAATACCTAGTAATATTGTTTTGCATTTATCAGAGTGAATGCCCAAGAAAAATCAACCTTTGGCAAAAAATATAGTTCATGTTCAATTGGATTATTAGAGAAGTTGTACCACAAGAAAACATTGAAAAAGTAAAGAAGGAAAGTTAGCAGCTTTAATTACCCAAGATGATCGATTGATAACCATTATTTATTGAAAATTACGTGAATTTAATCGGCAAGGTAATCACAATGATAGTAAATATAAATAGTGATATTAGAATTTATAATATATAGTAAAATATATATATGAATAAAGATGTATGTAACGGATAGGTAGCGCAATGACCTACAATACTTATTATTTTAAATTAGATTATAAACCAACATGTGAAAAAGACGATAAATAACTTGAAATTAGTTGAGCAAGATGAAGAAAAAGACACATCAAAAGCGTAATAATATAGGAATGAAATACTTAATATATACTTATAAACATAGGCCGTAGAAAGGACATAATAATATATGAGAAAAGCAGTGACGGCTAGAAGTCACCAGCGCGAGCGCAAGCGGGAAGGAAACGGAACGCGAACGCAGGCCGAGACACTTAGTAGCGTATATAGGTGATACTATAGGAATATGATAGTATATAGAAGGACTATGAGAACCTAAGTACCAATGAGTTAGATGCATAGAATAATAATAGTAGGGACGAGAGCATACAGGGTATAAATACTCACTCACTATACCACGTCTCACTCACGTATACGTAGCTAGCTATATGGTAAACATATATATATATATATATAATAATAGATATAAATATGTCCAAGAAAAGGGCAAAGGATATATATATATATAAAAGTGACCTAACAACATATTTGTAGTAATAAATATATATATAGTTAAGGGTACATATACGGGTATATATAGTATATATAGCAATAAGAGGGAGTTAAGTAATTACGAAAATATTAGTATAAACGTAGTATTGACTATAAGTAGATAATGATAAGCTACGTTATATATATAAATACCTATTCGGATATACTAGTACCTACATGATAGAAGTAAGGAAATACACCGATATATCACGGTATCAAAAGAAGCTTAAATATCGAGACGTAATGAGTAAGTATATAAGCGGTATTATAGTAGAAGTATACTGGGTAACTAAGCGCCGAACCTAGATAATATATATATAGTATTAGGGGTGAGAGTGAGAGGGTGAGTGAGTGAGTGAGTAATAGGTAGGGTATATATATATATATACCTCAATACCACTACATATACTCACAATCTACCTCACTCGTGTTATATAATCAGTGGTATAAACAATAACCAATGAATCCGGTGATAGTCTGTGAGCTACATAAAGAGACCATCCCTAGGTGATAGAATAAATGTTGATAAACAACATCTGGTATCATAACTCGGAAGAGAGTGGGGAGATAGTAGCATAAATAAACTTAAGAATAGGGAGAAATATAGAAGTGAAAGATGAAATACTGTTAAGTTTTGTGAAAAACTAGGCTACAGGGGGAACAATATAGGAAAAACCACACAGACCAGTACCATATAAAATCCGATAAATTCAGGAATATTGGAAGCGAAGAGGAAACCACGAGATTTAAATGAAAAATTAGAGAGGGTGATGAAAGGAAATGAGAAGACGAATCAGACTCACAGGGGATCGATAGACGACGAGCCTCTCCATGCTAGAATCTACCCCATTGGCTCATATAATTAATTTACTCTGTAACCCAAAAAGCAACATAAACTATGCAAATAAGAAATAAAAAAGAAGAGAGATGAGCAATACTGCTCAATGCCTAGCAATAGTCCAACAAACTGGCCCTGCAGTAGCACCCAATCAACTAGAAAACTTTGAAACCTAATTAACCTAGTAATAGACCTTGAAATTCAAATACTAATTATATGACTTAAATTCTAAGTGGTGGTTGTAGTCACTTGAAAGGCATGAATTAAAAGCTGATTTTATTTGTTTATTTATTTTTCTAATAATTTGCTATACTATATATATATATATATATATATAGAATATATATAACATAATAAATATCTATATAAATAATCACGTATATTATAGTATATAGTGAGTAATATAATAATTCATAATAGTAATACATATTAAATATATATATTAAGATAAGTTAAAAATAATATAATAAATAAAATATCAAATATTAAAAGAAAAAAGAAATGAGAAAGAAGGAAATGATCTTTCTTAATAATAGTATAGAATAGTATACATACTAATGATATAAATAAGTGGAAGATTCTGAGTATCTAGGTATACTATTGAATATGATTGCTATTAATTATTCTTTTACTAAAGTGTTATAATACTCATTTAGAATCTTTATTTCTTGTTTGTGAATTATAGAGGTGCATAAATTGAATATAGAGATGATTTAAAATAAAGCTTCCCAGCTGGATGCTCAAACGTATAGACGCAGCAGCAGTAAAATACGGAATTTCTAAGGTGGCATCGGGAAAGGCCGGAACCGGAAGTAAACAAAAACGAGCGCAAGAACTCCTTATTCTAATGCTGTTAATATTTAGGATGATATTTATAAAGTTTTCATTTAAAGGTTCTTAAAACGTGGAGCTTTTTTTTCCTGCTTTTTCTTTTACTTATTTTTGAAGCTAAAATTAGAGGGACTCCTTAGCCCGAGTTTAAAAAATTGTTGACAATGAGCTCCTGAGACTTTGTTTCCAGGAGATAAGTTCGAAGGGCTCCTGACCCCGTGTTTTGATTGATGATAAATTCAAATGGCTCCGTAGCCCGTTTTTTTGATTTTTGACGATAATGAACTCCTGAGCCCGTGCCTAAAAGTGAAAGAAAAGTATGCCTATTTCTGAAAAACGTAAGTCTTGCATTTACGTCATTGTACTTTTGTAACAGCAACTTAAAGTTTTATTTTAATATAAAATTATCAAAGGAGATATTATTTTTCATAAAAGGAGAGAACAACAAATACGACAATTTAAAAGGATAGGTTAGTTCAAACTAGCTAAAAATAGCTCAAAAAAGCTAAATCTGGCATTTTTATTATTATTATTTTTTATTATTTATAATTTAAATGTAGTGAGAGTTTCAGATTTTTCATATTTACTTTTCAAATTTAAACAATAAGATATTTTGACAAAATTGTGATTCTAGTCCACCATTCATCTTACACCACACGATGTATAGTTTCTCCAAGTTGAACATAATGTCACACAGCATTTGCAAATAACTCTATCTATATTTTACTCAAACATTTTTGCCTGTCATCTCTTTCCCTTTAAAATTTGCATTATATATATATAAATTAGAGAGTAATTTCATTGACTTAAATAGACTTAAATAATTGATCCAAATAGATTCCATTGCCTATACTGTAAATAAAGAAGATTTAAATTTTGGTTATTATACCCTCCCCACCCGTCATAACATGACGGGAAGAAAAGAGAAAGCGGGTGATATATTCTATAGATTATAAATTTCTTATAAGTAATGACCAAAATTTTTCGAAAAAACAATTAATTCAAATTATTTAATCAATTATTATTTGAAAAAGGCGAATTGAATATTTTAAATCACTAATAGAACCGTAAAGTGATAATTAAGAAAAACTTTTAATAGGCCCTATGGGCAGTTAAAACTTTAATCTATTAAATAGAAACGTTTGTTTCCTCCCCACCAATCTTAAAAAATAATATTTACAAATTTACAACTCTGCCATCACCACTGTACAAAATGTTAAAGGCAATTTCACCTCTCTCATAATTCCCCCATAACTAGGACCACCAACATTATCATTGGCAATCTCTGGGTAAGCTCCAATAAAGGCAGAGAAAGGCGTTAAACCATATACCAGATTCTGTGGTCGTAATCGTATTATGTCCGTAGAAACTCCAGATTACTTCAATATTGAATAGAACTTCTTTTTAGAAGATTTTTTTTATAAGAACTCCCAACATTTGAACATCATCTAGAGAAACTTTTTTGGAAGACCCGGTTACTGATTGTAATTCACTATTCCGTAA
This sequence comes from Trachelipus rathkii, assembly GCA_015478945.1. Lineage (NCBI taxonomy): Eukaryota > Metazoa > Arthropoda > Malacostraca > Isopoda > Trachelipodidae > Trachelipus > Trachelipus rathkii. The sequence continues at coordinate 27,705 of JABUQX010039810.1, read as the reverse complement.
GAATGTATTATAATTATTAGTGTAGGAAACTGTGACTTGGCATGAAAAGATTCAACTTCCTTATTCCTCAAAGGAAAGACTTTAGAAATTTTTAATTCATGATTTTTATTAGGTTCATTATGGAGAGACAAGTCTTTATTCTCAACTGCAACAATATCAGTTTTTGTAACCTTGTCTGTGTTGTCATGTAAACACGGCACTTCTG
>JABUQX010039810.1:15000-17500 GCA_015478945.1 Trachelipus rathkii | reverse complement strand
TTTCTCCAAGTGTCTCTGATTGGGATTTTTAGTATTATTGTAGTTTTTCTTTTTCTTCATTTTTTGTTTGTTTTTTAGAAGGCGTAGTAATTGAGGTACTGGGTAGTTCTTTTCGGTTCGCCAATATTATAGGTACGACTTGCAAGATTTGCCGTGCTTCTTTTAACAAGCACCCTATATAGAGGATAATGGCTGATTAAGAAATCCATATTTGAAATGTTTTTAGTTCAACATAAGTAAATAAAATATTCAATGAAAGTAAAAAAGTAACAAAAAGTCCCTTCTGTTGAGATACTCTCTCTTCGTAGGCGAATTGGTAGTCACAGCCTTTTCCAGCGATTTTCCACAATTGCCTTCCGACTCTTCGTTTAGCGAAAATTTGTGATCGAAATTCAAGTGGCGCAGCCCTTCCTTGAAATTTATCTCTCTGGCCGGAGGATTTCTGAGAGAGTATCTTTAGTGAATTTATTTCTTCTGATTCTTATTGTTAATTTAATCTGACTCAGTATCTGACTAACTGAAGAGTATCTCAAACGGATGGGTTTATATATATTCATTATTCTTACTTATGCTAAAATTTTGCTCGCTCAAATCTTAGCATAAGTACGAACATAAATTAAAATTTTTACAAAGTTATAATGGAGTGCTACATATATTATTCTGGGTTGTTTTACAGTGGGGTCCATGTTGCAATATCTTTTTTTGGCTTTTCTATATGCTTTTGTTAAGAAATATTCGGGATATATCAATGATACGAAAGTTCTGTGTATGTATATTGTTTCGTTTTGCAATAATGGTGGTGAACATATTCGGAACGCACGGAGATATATAATGATGATAATACTGCTAGTTTTGTGTGTGTGGAGTGGTTTGATAGCCAGTGTATGTAATTAATTAAGGGAGAACGTGGGTTTTCTATATACTGTATTGCAACATTATCACTTAGGTTATTTTTCCAGGTGACTAATATATCTAAAAATGGGAGTGTTTTGTTAAACGGTTCTTCTTTAGTGGGAATGTACTGAAGGATGAATACTATTGATGTAAGTAAGGACTTCTTGTGAATTGATGTTTAAGGCAGGGCTGCAAAAATGTCATCCACGTACCTGATCCAGATGATATTGTGCAGTAGGGGATGGGGTAATATGTGATAGTATTCAGTAAGCTCCATGTAGATATTTCTGAGGATAGGTGATAACGGAGACCCCCATGCTGAGGCTTGAGGTTTGACTATAGAAATTACCGTTAAAATAAAAGAAATTGTGTTGTAGGGACAGATTGATTAGTTCTTTTATAAGTTGGAAGGGGTATTGGGGGATAAAGTTTTTTTCATTAATGTAATTTTCTAATAGTGTCAATGTTTGTGGGACTGGGACTGATGTAAATAATGATATGGCGTCAAAGCTGAGGAATTTGTGGGTGGTGGGGTTTAATCTACAGGTACATGAAATGAAGTCTTTTGAATTTGATAAATGTGAATTTGAAATTTTGTTAATGAGTGGCTTTAGCTGTTTTGCTAACCATTTTGATAGTTTGTAAGTTGAGCTATTTATATTTGAAATGATAGGTCGGAGGGGAATGTTGTTTTTATGGGTCTTTGGGACTCCGTAGAACTGTGAGGGAGAGTTCATGTAAGACTGTACGCTATTGATTAAATCTTTGTGGTCTTTTAATATGGTTTTGAGAGCAGAGGAAAATTTGTTTTGTGTCTCTTTGGTGGGGTCCTTGTTTAATTTGGTATATGTATGGTTGTCAGAGAGTAGAGTATTTGCTTTCTCTATGTAGGTTTGTTTATCCATTATAACTATTTGGTTCCCTTTGTCGGATCTTGTGATAATGATATCGGGGTTTTTCTTTAAGTTTTTTAACGCTTGGTGAAATATAATGGGGTGGGTATTAAATTGTAATGAATTTGAAATGTTTGTCATTAATATCCCTTTTAATATATCTATATTGCAACTTGCCTGTTTATAGCTTCTTTCCCAAATGTTAAAATCGTTGATGAAATTCATCCAAGGGTCTTCGTTATTAAGTGAAAATGATAACCCGTATCCTAATACTATTTTTTCATATATGTTTGGTGTGAATTTTGATTTGTTTTTTATTGAAGGATTTGATGATTTATACCAGCTGCTATTTTTGAAAAAAATTTCATTTTCTTTCGAGATTGTTTTTCTTAATAATATTGTGTTTTTTCATCATCGTGTGTGCTATATTTATCAAATTGGTAAATTTTTCCAGATTTTGTGGTAAAGTCACTATCCAATGTGTTTGAAAATTTTTGAAACATGCGTAAACTTTTCTGAAAGCAGACTTAATCTCCATTTTTATAAACTTGATTTTATCCAAAAGTATATGTTTGTATACTTCTGGGAAAGGATTGTACTTGTCGTATTTTATTGAAGGGGGCACTAAAGATTGGGGGATCATTAAGTTCTCTATACCTTTTTTTATGAAATTGTTGTGATTTCTTAATATTCGATGAAATTAGTTGTTGTTT
>JABUQX010039810.1:0-10000 GCA_015478945.1 Trachelipus rathkii | reverse complement strand
ATGTAAGTAGTTTAGAGTTCTTCAAAGAAAGATACCTCAAAACACCTGCCTAAATTATAACTTAGGAGGCCAAATTATTAAGAATGAAATGATTTAGTATGAATGTAATTTTTCAACTTTTGGTTTTTTTTTATTTTAACACCTAAAACGATCACACTAAGCTCGATCTACGCTTTATTGCTTACACGCAGAAATGGTAAAGTAGTTTTATAGAGATTCTTCAAAGAGATATACCCTCAAAACACCTGCCATTATTACCTAGGGTCCAAATTTAATTACTATTGAAAGTGATGTTTATAGAATTGCTAAATTTTTTTCAAACTGTTAGATTTCTTGTTTTATAACAGCTTAAAAACGATGTATACTTTAGCGCTCGATTTACGCTTTATTGCTACACTAAAATGTAAGTTTATTTTTTAGTTCTTCAAAGAAGATATTCCTCAAACCGACCCTGGCCTAAATTGATCCTATTGAGTCTATATATCTCATTATTATGAAGAGTCGCTTTAGTATGAAATGTTTTATTTTTCAACTCTGTAGAAAATTAATACTTGTGTTACTCAACATCTTAAACCTCGATTTACCTCTAAGCTCGAGCTAGGCTCGCACGTAGTCTATTGATTTATGCACCAGAATGTATAAGTATTTTTTAGGATTTCTTAAAGAAGATACTCTTAAACAACCTGCCTAAAATACTCTAGGAGTCCAAATTCTATTTCTATGAAAGTGATTTAGATGAATTGCTAATTTTTCAACTTTAGATTTTCTTTGTTGTATAACACTTGAAATTACGAGTTTTTTTTATACCTAAGCTTCGATCTACGCTTATATTGCACACCAGAATTGTAATGTCTCTCTTAGAGTATTTTCAAAGAATGGATTTACACTTCAAACACACTGCCTAAATTACCTTTTAGGAGTCCAAATTATTACAAGAAAAGTATATATAATATAGTAAATGATAGCACATTATATTTTTACAGCTAATTGATTTCTTTGTTATAACACTTTTTAAACGCATATGCTTTACACTAAGCTCGGGACTTACGCTTATATTTACTACACCAGAATGTAAGTATTTTTAGAGTTTCTTCAAAGAAACTACCATCAAACACCTGCCAAAATTAAATACAAGGAGCTCAAATTATTAAATGAAACTGGATATATATATATATGGTTTATTTTTTTTAAATTTAGATTTATTTTGTTCATAACACTTTTAAAACGATAATATCGCTAGCTCGACTACGCATCTATTGGCTACACCAGGAATTGTAGTATTTTAGAGTTCTTCAAATGGCACGATTACCTCAACTACTCTCTGCTATACTTACTCCTAGGTTGTTCTCTCAATATTCTATTACTTATTGAATTAGTTGTAAATTATTATTTACATGTTTTTCATGGCCAATAACTATTAATTTATTTGTTATAACACTTTAAAACGATAACCTAAGTCTCGGACTAACTGCTTTATTACTACCTATTCAAATGACTTGTAATTATTTTAGAGTTTCTTCAAAGAAGATTCTCCAAAACACCTGCCTTTAAAATTATCTAGTAGTCCCAAAGTATAATTACATAGAAAGTGTTTTAAGTATATAAAATTGATTTTATTTTATTTCAAACTTAATCAGTTTTTGTTTTTATTTGCAATTTCGTATAACAGGCACTTAAGAGATACTGTTTATGAAATTGTCACGTTTTCGGTTTAAATACATATAATTATTATAGAGAAACTCTGCTTGGAGTTCATCTTGAAGGTAACTTAATATATTAATCTTGTAATGTTTGAAAGAAATCTATATCGTGTTCTCACATAATTCGTTGGTGGGGGGAGCCCCAAGTTCTGAATTTTTTACTTGTTCCACTAAAATCATAAAGTATCAGTTTTCAAAGATATTTCAAAAATAATTGCACGAAAGTATATGCAATATAATGTAGTTTTTATTTTAACACAAAGTTACCTTTTTGATTTTATACAATATAATAGGAAAGATGGGCAATTTCTTCAATTTTTTTTTTTTTCCTAAAATATATTTGAGAGAGAAAATTGAAATTATATCAAGGTTCTTACTTTCTCATTCGGCAGTGATGAATTCTATCTATATGTTAATCGTTTACATTTTAATAAAAATTGCTGTACATCATCATTTGGTCGGCTTGTTCTGGTATAAGAAAGGTTTTCGTTCATTATTTCTGTCTTATACTTTTTTTTTTTATATGCATTTTTTATATTCTTTCAGTTGATTTTGAGTGGATAAAAATAAATAAATGAGAAAAATTCCATATATATAAAACATTAAAAATTGAACTTATTATTTTATATTTTATTATATATTAATTTGATATATATTAATGGTATAGATATATATACATATATATATATTTATGATATAGTTATATATATATATAGTCTTATATTATATTTTCATATATATAGATTATATTTAGCTATATATTAGTTATATATTTAATTTATATATTTTTATATAAATAATTATATATATTTATATAGATATATATATATTATATATTATATCTATTATATATTATATATATTATTATTATATATATATATTATATATTAGTTATTAAAATCGTTAATCTAAGAAATGATAATAAACTTTGTTTTTAGATGATGTGAGAAAATAATATTAGTTACCATAATTTTCTACCGATATAAATATATGATCTATTTATGACTCCTGCTTCCTTGTCCATTGAGCTCCAGCGTACAGATTCAAAATATGCTCCTCAAGCTCCAACTGCCTGCAAACTGTATTTCACATGAGAAAATCTTCTTTAAAAAAATTTTAATTATTGCTACTGAACTCCGAGCTCCGGCTCCAGCTATATTCATAATTGCTCAGCTCCAATTACTTCCTTGCAAAAAAAATTGTTATACATGCAAACAATATTCTTTAACAACATATAGCGATTGACTCCTTTGACTCTCACGGCTCTCCGCTTCGTGCACTCCGGCTGCGACTCTCTCGGCTTGCGGCTTTCCGGCTATCGTCTCAGGCTCAGGCTCAGCTCCTGCTCCTGCCAAATGCAAACGTTGCTTCAGATTTCTCATTGTTTTCGTGATAACATTCATTTTTCATATTGTTTAAAAAAACGAATCTTTTAAATATACATTGTGTACTTTGACCTCTGGTTCCGGGTGCGAGCCAACTCCTCTGGCTCATATTTCTTAATTCGAATAATTGCTGCTCGTAGCTCCACACTTCCTGCAAAATTATTTTTACATGATAGAAAAGATTAAATCTGTAATAAGAAAATTATACTTTGACTTTGCGGCTCCGAGCTCTTGGCTCGCGGCTCTGGCTCCGAGTCTCCGGCTCCCACTGGCTTTCCGGTCTCAATTTCAAAAATTTTTATAAAGACTTCATGCATATTTAATTTTATTCCCTCCAAAAAATTTAAAAAAAAATTAATTTACGATAAATACTCTCATTGTAGACCTTTTCTCCGACTCCGGATTTTATCTATAATACTATAGGAGAAATTTTAAATTTCGTTTTTATGAACGCGGCTCCTCGGCTCCGGCTCCGGCTCTCGGCTCGGCTCTGTTCTGATAAACTCTACGAAGGTCGACAATTTTTAATTTTAACTTGTGGTTCAGCAGCCGTTCGTATCTTCGGCAGGACCAACATTTCACTTTGAAAAAATTTATATGAATAAACAATGTATACTCTCACGCTGCGGCTCCTCGGCTCCTCGGCTCCGGCTCCGGCTCCGGCTCCTTGCTATCCGGCCTCGCTCCGGTTGTCGGGCGAGGGCAGCTCCGGCACCGGCGTCGAGGCGCCTCTCAAAAATTGTTCAGCGTGCGACCTCCGGCACAACACTTCTGTCTTGCAGAAAAATCTTTAGTGAGGGTTAAAATCTCTTATTCTCAGTCCCGGCTACAACTCTCGGCTTGGCTCCAGCTCCGGCTTCGGGCTTCTGGCTCCGATGACACCTACTACAGCTACCCATTTCTCAATTTGCTATGTTCCGACATTCGCCTGAATTATATTCACCTTTCTAACGACAATTCCTGAAAAAAATTTTTTTACATAATTGCTCCTAATCTGGCTCCGGTTCCAAACTCCGTCCGGCTCCGGGCTCCGGCTCGGCTCGTTTGCTTCCAGGCTCCGGGGGCGTCCTCGGCTCAGCTCCGGCTCCGGCTCAAGGCAATAATCCGAAATAAAAATCTACATCCTGATGTAGTAGGAGGGAATTTTTCTTTAAATAATTATTTATTTATAAAAAAAAGTGAATATTTTTTTGATTTTACTCTAAAAGGTATTGGGTTCGACTTTTTATATTCTTAGGACCCCCTTAAGGAACGAAACTACCTGGAAGCTCGCACTACGCTTTTATTGCTACACCAGAAGTGAAGTATTTTTTAGAGCTTTTCAAAGAAGATACCTCAACACCTTCCTAATCTACCTAGGAGTCCAAATTCATTACCATGAAAGTGGAGTTTAGTCTTTTGAATGGCTAATTTTCTTTTCAAACTTTAGAATTTTTTCTGTTTATTACTACTTAAAACGGATTATACCTAAGACTCTACTAACTGCTTTATGCTTCACCTCAGAAAATTTAGTATTTTGTGAGAAGTTCTTCAAGAGATCCTCTAAACACCCTGGGGCCTCTAAATTACCCGAGAGTAGATTACGCGATGAAGAGTGATTTAGTATGAATTGCTAATTTTTTTCAACTTTTAATTTCTTTGTTATAACACCTTTACAAACGATATACCTAACAGCTCGACTACCGCTTCATTTATATACTATACACCAGAATGTAGAGTCATTTAGAGTTCATTCAAAGTAAGATACCTCATGCTGGACAAGCCTGCCTAAATTTCCTATAGAAATCGAAGATCATTCCGATGAAGTAATTTAGTCCATGACATCGGTAATTTTCTCTTCAACTTGTTAGATTTTTCTTTGTTATAACACCCTAAAAACGAAATACCTTAAGCTCGACTCGCATTTATTGCACACCACGAATGTGTAAGTATTTAGAGTCTTCAAAGAAGGATATCCCTCACAGACACTGTTAAATTAACCTAAGGAGTCCAAATCTATTACATGAAAGCATAATTTTGATAAGTATGAATGCTATTTTTTCAAACTGTTAACCGTAACGCAGGAGATAACAATAAATCGATATACCCATACCTAGAATACGTTTCCTTTGTTACATCACACTCTAATTACTTTCATAGTTCTTCCTTTCAAACAGATACCTCGAACGTCTATGACTAAATTCCTCTCAGGAGTGCCCAACATTCACTTACATGAAAGTTTATTTTTATGGAATGCTTAATATTTTCATTTTATGATTCTTCTTTGTCAATTATAACTCACCTTTTTTTTACGGATAACCTCTAAGCTCGATAACGCTTTTTTATTGGCATACTACCAGAATGTAGTATTTTTAGAAAGTTCTATCAAACGAAAATACCTTCACAACACTGCCAAAATTACCCTCAGGAGTCGAAATTTATTACTTACTGAATTTTTAGTATTGACATTTTCTTATTCTTTCTCAACTTTAGATTTCTGTTGGGTGTATAGACACTTACAACGACTATACCTAAAGCCTCGACTCACGCTTTATTGCCTACACCTCAAAATTAAGTAATATTAGAAAAGATTTTCGAAAGAAGCCTAGAACCATCAAAAATCTTACCTCGCAACTAATATATATATTTATTACATATTGGATGTACTAAAATTACCTATTAATTTGAAACTATAAAAGTAGTGTTTTTTTTTTAGTAATGTTAATGATGAAAAGTGATTCGCAGTACTTGGGGAGGAAACGATTAGTATGTATAACATCTTCTTAATGCGATATTTTCTTTTCACTTTTACTATTAAATTTTTTTTATACCTAAAGTCACATATGGACTACTCGGCTTTATGATTTGCTACACCAGTATATTGTACTTTAGAGATATATTGGTTTAATTTATTTTATAAAGAAGATCTCGAGGATATATTGGGTTTTTCTTCAATTTAGAGATACGTTAACACCTTTGTCCTAAATTACCATGGAATCTTCACTTTATTAACTATAATGAAATGATTTTAGTATTGAATGCTAACTTTTCAAACTATTGAATCGGGTCTTTGTTTATTCTTATTCATTAACACTTTAAACAAACGATATACCTAAAGCTTTCCATCTAACGCTTTATCGCTTACAACCCCGTAATGTAATAATTTTATAAGTCTTTTTAAAGCAGAATTACCTTTCATCACCGTGATCTCTAGATAATAACTCTTAGGGCCCCTCAGGATTCCAAATTCATTTATCATGAAAGTGATTTTATAATGAATGCTAATCATTTTTTTAACTTTATGATATTCTTTGTTACTATATTTTTTAATTTATTATATAACTAAGCTTAATATACTTATGTGCTAATGCTCGACTACGCTTTATGTTGCTACCCATGAAATGTTATATTAGTATTTTAGGTTTTCTTCTATAGTTTGAAGATACCTCAAAAACACCTGCCTAAATTAAAATTACTTAGGTTTTCTAAATATTATTACTATAGAAAGTGATTTAGTATATTGAATGCTAATTTTTATCATCTTATTTAGATTTCTCTATTTGTGTATTATAATATACACATAATTAAAACGATATATATTTATACCTAAAGCTCGACTATGACGCTTTATAAGCAAGTCAAGTGAATGTAATAAGTATATTTAGAGTTCTTCAATAAGTAAATGATATACCTCAACTAATTTCTGTACCTATAATAGTGTGTACCTTAGGATGTCACAAAATTTATACATGTGAAAGTGACTTGTAGGAATAGTATTAATTTTATTTCAACTTTATAAGATTTTCTTTTGTATATTACCATACTTAAACCGATATATTATATTTATATACCTAAGTACTTGCGACTCGCTATTGCTTAACACAGAAATGTTAATGTAATTTTAGAGTTCTTATCTAATTATAGTAAGATTACCTCTCAAACCACCTGCCTTAAATCAATTAGGATAGTCCAAATATATTTAACATATGAAAGTGGTGATTTATTAGTTTGGCTAATTTTCATTTCAACTTTAGATTTCTATTGTAATAATATATATATTAACACTTTATAAAACGAATGATAACCTAATAGGTCTCGATACGCTTTATTAGCTTATACACCAGTAAATATAGGTTATTTTATTAGGTCTATCAAATTGAAATAATACCTCAATAAATTAGAACTAACCTTAGCTTATTAATTATACCTAGAGTTAGTCACAATTATTATTTATATACTATCTATAATAGATATTTTAGATTAATATTAGAGTACTGCGCACAGGTTTGGGCTCCTTGTATATATACTATAACACCTTAAATAACGATATTATATACCTAAGCTCGATATACTTACGCTTTTATTTTGCATATACACCAGAATGGTTAGTTATTTCGTAAAAAGTTTCTATCAAAGTAAATTAACCTATACAATATAAAACACCTAAAAAAATTACTCTCCATTAGGAGTCCATAAATTATATATCACTGTAAAAGTGATTTTTTAAGTAAAACTTTCTTAATGTGTCTATATTTTTTCAACTTATGATTTCTTTGTTATATATTAACATCCTTAAACGATAATATTTCTAATTACCTAAAGTTTACGAGCTTACGCTTATGTAATTTTTTGACTTTTACACTTATTTTATGTAAGTATTTTAGTATATGTCCTTCTCATTACAAGAGTTACCTTCATATACACCTGCCTAAATTTACCCAGGAGTCAAGATTATTACATTGAAAGATGATAATTTAGTATTGAATGCTAATTTTTTTTTTAACTTGAGATTACATTATATTAAATACTTGCAAGATATAAACACACTTATAAAATCTCCTATTAAACATAATACCTAAAGCTTTTCTGACTATCGCATTTGTTATTAGACGTACACTCCTAGGTAATTGTAGAGTTGATAATTTAGTAAGTTCTCAAAAATGGATACCTTATACACCTGCCTCAATTAACCTGAGAGGAGTTCTCCAAATATATTACATGTTGAAAATGATGTATTATCTCTAAGTTAATGATTTTAATGTCTATTTATTTTTAGTAACGTTTTAGATTTTAAGTTTTGATATTTGACAAATTATACATTCGAATATATATAACTAATAGGTCGCGAATTTCTACTTGCTATTGTTTATCCTCTTAACACGCGCAGAATTTTAAGTAGTTTATTTTTATGAGTTCATTATCTAAATTTAGATAGATACCGTCAATATGTACCTGCCATATATAATTAACTTAGTAGTTCCAAATTAATTAATGAAAGTAGATTATATTTTGTGCTGTTTAAAGAAACTTTGGTAAATTTCATATCTTTTATTAAGGAATTTGCTTTGTTACTTTTATAACACCCTAAAACAGTTATTTTTACCTAAACTTACAACCTATCGCTTATTGTGCTATTACCTACATAATATTAGTAAATGATAGTGTAGTATTATATTTTTTCAAAGTTATAACTTTCCTATAATAACTTCTGCAATTTTCTGCGCCAATTCTAGACCTATTTCTCCAGGTTCTTATAAAGATAGGAACTGTCAAACGTTATCTTTGATTAGCGTGAATTCATTCTCTCTTCAACATTCTATATTTCTTTTGTTTTTTGGTTCATCACACGACCTATAATCCATGATATACCTAAGCTCCGTTATTACGGCTTTATTGATTTACACCAGATGTACTTTTTTTCAATGTTTCTTGCACAAATATAGCGCTCTAAACACCTACGCTAAAATTACCTATGGCACGCGTCGCTCAAATGTTATTATTCATTGAAAGTGGGGCTTTTAGTAATGTAATGGCATAATTGTAATATAAACTTTAGATATTCTTGTAGCGTTATTTTAATAGTATGACCACTTAAACGAAGGTATTACCTAAAGCTCGGACTTACGCTATATTGCTTACACCAGAATGTAAAAGTTTATTATAATATTATTATGTATTTAGAAGGTTTTCTTCAAAGAAAAATTTATCCTCAACATTCCTACCTAGAATTAATTCCTTAGGAGCTCCATAATTTTAATAATTACATATATGAAATGTGCATTTTTAGTAATGCAATAGTGCTAATTTTTCTTCATATTTAGACCGTTGTTGTTCATTTTTTATTTGTTATTTTCCACTTAAAAAATACGGTAATATATTAAGTTTTCAAGGACTAACAGATTTATGGGCGAGGATCTATATAAATGTAATTTTAGAGTTCTTCAAAGATTGAGATGTTACCTCAAACACCTGCCTAAACAACCATCGAGAAATTGTTATATTGTGATTTTGTTTCAATCTGTGGAAGTTCAATGACCTTAAAAATGTATATCTAATTTTCTTTTCTTTATAAATTTCTTTGTGGTCCGATATGAGATAGCTGCTATAATCGAAGATGCAGGTAGTACGCTCTTGATATACCTTAGACTCTAACTTGCGCTTTATTTGCTAACACAGAATGTATAATAAAGTATTAATAGTAGTATCTTCAAGAAAGATATACCTCAAAACACACTGCTATTTAATTATATCATTAGGAGTCTAATATTATTACATGGATAAAGTGATTTTAGAATAAGAATGCATAATTTTTTCAATTTTAATATGTTCTTTGTTTACTATATATATAATTAACACTATTAATAAACGATATTAAAATAAGCTTAACTACGCTTTGTTACTACACCAGAAATGTGTAAAGATAATTTTATAGAAGTTTCTTCAAAATTAGAAGTATACCATCAAACCACTTCTAGTCCATATAATATTATTATACACTAGATTAGTCCAATTATTACATGAAGTGATTTAGTATGAATTGAATAATATTTTATTCAACTTTAGATTTCTTTGTTAATATATATATATATAAACATACTTTATAAAATAACTAATATTAACCTGAAGACAATCAGGAACTAGCAGACCTTTTAATAT
>JABUQX010039809.1:0-10000 GCA_015478945.1 Trachelipus rathkii | reverse complement strand
TATGTATTTCGCCATAGTATTGCATTTCATATTTCAATTTTAAAGTTTTGTATTTTTTTGCGTTGCTACATTGAGATTGAGTTTTGGGGTTTAGTAGTCAACTTTACAGAAGTATATAGATTGCCTTATCACGTACATTTATGTCTTAATTGAATTTGTAATTATTTAATACTCTTTAGTTGCTACTTTATTTCAATTCGTTGGCACCATTTTGCATCTAGGAGTTTAAGGGAAGTGTACCTTTTTGGGTGATTGGTGAATAATTGAATTTTTATTACAATTTATCTTTTTATTGTATTATCATCATCGATAATTTTCTCTCTTGTTTGATGTTCAAATAGGTGTCGAAGGACTTAGTGATGTTTCCAGCACTTCGAGAACGTTTGTTATAACATTCTATATTCCTAACTTCTCTCTCTCTCTCTCTCTCTTCTCTTGTCTTTCTCATTCTTTTCTTTGGCTGAGGTGTTGCTTTTGGTTTTTTTTCTTGTTTTTTCATGGTAGGATTGGTTTTTTGATGGTTCACTCTCCTTTTTTCTCTCTTGCTCTTCTTTAACATCTTATTGAAGAATTTTTCTCTTCTCTTGCCGCTTCTCGTTCTATATTTTCTCGTTTTCTTGCGTTTTGTATCGTTCTCATGATTTTCTTCCTCTTTGTTTAGTTTCTGTTTCTTTCTTTCTTTTTCGTTTGGATTTATCTATTCTCTTTCATATAATTCTCATTTCACTTTTTGTTGTTCTCTTTCTCTTTTTTTTTTCTGTTGTTCCTTTGCCCGACTCAACATTGCGTTTGTGCGCTTTCTCTTTTCTCTCGTTTTTCTGTTTTGTCTCTTTTCTGTTCTTTTTGCGTCTTGTTGTTTCTTCTTTTTCTCTCTCTGCTCCTATTGTTTGGTTTAGCTTTGTTCGTGGTTTCTTCTTGCTCTCTCTCTTCTCTCTTGCTCCTCTCTCTCTCTTCTCTTTTCTTCTCGTCGTCTCGTCGCTCTCGATCATCTCGTGTCCTCGTCTCACCTTCTTATCTCTGCGTGCGTCTCGTCGTGTGTAGGTTCTTTTTCTTTTGTCTCTTTGTGTCTTTCTTTCTCTTGTTGTCTTCTTTCGTTTCTGCTATTCTTCTTTGTCCTCTTTGTCTGCTTATCTTGCGTTCTCTTTCTCTCTGCTCTCTCTCTCTGCTTTTGTTTTTTCCATTACTTTTATTAGTTTTGCATGAAGGTATATTGTTGTATAGTATATATTGTATATTTGTAGTAGTTATGATGTGATAGGTATAATTTAGTGTTATGCCATAACATTATAGTTATTATATATTATTTTTGTTTTACGTTATATTATATTATTATTATAGGTATATATAGATATATATTTATTATTTATTTGTAGTGGAGTTGATTATTATAGTATATTTGAGTGTCTTAGCTCGTGTATTTCTTCGATTTGTTTTTAGTTTGATCTGCGCTCACGTGCTTTATCATATGGAACAAAGTTGGTTTTAAAATACTTATCAGCGAGTGATGTTGTGTGTAAAAAGAGAAAAAAATCTAGTATTCTATAATGAGTGTTTGGTTTTTTGGTATTATATTTGCTTTTTATTTAGTCGAGGGCTGCGTGTGCTGCTGGCTGCGGTGCGCAAGATTTTGAGGTGGATCCCAATGTTTTAATAAGCGACTGGTTTCTTGCAGCCCGCTGTCATAAAAAAACAAAGGAAGATGAATCTATTCAATTTTCGAGATAAATTAAATACATGGGTCGAAACAAAAGTATTCAAACCATTGGTTAGATTGTTAGTGATCAGCTCACGCAATTCGTCGTTCAAAACCATTTTTAAAATTTGCTACCAAGCTTGAAAATATTACCAAACACATTATCTAACCACACCGAAGGAATTTAAAAAAAAATTTATTTCCAAGACTATGTAAGTAATTATATAGCACTAATGGCAGTTTCAAAAGTTGTTAACTATATTTCAAAAGAGGAAAATTAGTATACATAATGTCTGTAGGAAATCGAGAGAAATGATGATTTTGGGTATGGATTAGGGATTTTTTTTGAGTACCGAGTAATTAACTTAAAAAAAAAAATCCCGTCTCCATCAAGGTGGGTCAAACTCCCAGAACTTAGTCACGTTAACATTAACTTACATGTTTCCTCATAGGATACGCGCTCTTTAACTGTATACCAAGAACATAGCAAGTGTTGATGTATTGTTTGGATTATTTTATAACTGTATCATTTACACTTGCTCTGTTCAATACGTTATGTGGAGATGCTCATAAAGAACTAAGCAAGTAATTAGTATAGTGAACGTACAGCAGAAGAAAATATAGGCCTATAAATAAATACCAGAGAAGGTAGGGACGCTAAAAGGGTTTATAACTTTGCTCGTTTTCTTCAGCAGCTTACAAAGTTACAAACCATCTTTGCTCCCTCTCCTTTCTCTGGTACTCATATTTTTCTTTTGCTCATTCTCCGTACGTACTGTTTGCCAGATCTTGCTAGCACAGTATGTAAACTGCAGGTTTATTTTTAAAATATATTGGTTAATCTTGAAAGAAGGGATTTGAAATGAATGAGTAGTAGGCTAGCATCAGGCCAGCATTTGTATCGAAGGAAGTATTTGAACTTTCAAAGGTAGCGGTGGGATTATCCACAAAATAAATTTTTGTCTATTGCTTCTTGGTAAATATACATGATGTGATTTCCATAATAAACGTATAGAAAATAAAAATTTGACTTTTTAAATGTATCATACACAAAAAAAAATCTGCTAACGTCGTTTAGTACCTTCCCCACGAGTTTTTAATTAAAGTTAAAAATAGTTTAAAAATTGCATGCATTTGAATAAATATATCTAAGAAAGCTTAAAATAAATTTATGGGGGAGTAATAAGACAGAGAGATCGCATGACGATCACATGTCATTTTGCTTTTTTTTTTTGGTAAGAGTTAGTATAATAGTAGCCTATAAGGGGAAGGAGCAAAGTTCACCTAAGACTAATCTCATTATTATAGAATTATATATATATATTATTATTATATTTATATATTATTTTTATATTTAAATATATATTTTTTTTATATATTATTTATATATTATTATTATATTTTATTATTATTTATTATTTATATATTTATATATATATTTTTATATATTATATTTAATATTATTATATTATTATTATATATTATATATATATATTAGGTCAGCGTTTGGATTGTCCGTCATATAAATTAACAATTAAATAACTATTAATGCTACAGTATAATACTGGAATATCTATTTTTGGAAATTCCGCCAGCTCTCCGTCTCTGGAAATATCTTTTTTTTTTTTTTTTTTTTTTTTTAAAAATAGCTTAATTCAAATAAAATTTTAATAAAAATGTTAAGAAGTTTTTAGTAATTTTTAAACGTTTATTTTTTAATTAAACGTAACCTTATCTTGATGCCTTTAAAATGAATGTGGTGGTGTTTAATAACTAATAGTGAATACTTTCCAAGGTTTATTACCGTCCCCGATGGGCAGGAGTCGTTGTTTCTCTCGGTTCCTTTCCGGGGGATACTACGGTTTAGGTATTTATTTCTCCCCCCTCCGGGAAGGTCTCCGGAACCCTCGCTCTTTGGTGTGTATGGTTGGTTTTCGGGGGTTCCTCCGCCCTGCCTCCTACGGGGTATGGAAACATCCCCCCTAGTGTTCCGTCGGTCTTCGAGGCCGCACCTTAGTGTGTGTTTGGTTGCTCGTTGTATTTTATATATATTTATATATATATATATTATTTAATTTATTTATTATATATATTTATTATTATTATTTTTATTTTATATTAATTTATTTTTAATATTATTATATATATTAATATTTTTTTATATTTATATATATTATATTATATTTATGTTGTAATTAGCATCCTTCATTTTACCATGTGTATACGGTGATATCGGGTGTGGTATTCGGTGAATTTTGATTGTGTTATCGGTATCGGTTTTATCGTGGTGAATTTGAGAGTAGTATCGGTTTTTATCTGGTATCTGGTTATAAAATTTTGCCTGATTACTCGTTAACCGATACCATATCATTTTTCGTCTTTAAATGATTTCGATTTTTTTTTATTTATATTTTTTATTGAATTATTTTTTATTTATTATTTATATATATTTATTATATATATTTATATTTATATTTTATTTATTATGTTATTATATATTTTTGGTTTAATTATTTATATTTATTTATATTAATTTATTATATATTTATTATATATTATATTATACTTTATATTATATTATTTTATTATATATTTTTTTATATTTTTTTTTATTATTAGTATGTTAGGTATGTTGTTTAGTTTATAGTTTAATTGGTGTATACTATGTTTTATGATTATAGTAGGTTGATGATATTGTTGATATATGGGTTAGGTAGTAGTAGTAGATATATTGAGTGAGTAGGAATTCATTGGTGCGTACATGCTTCCTGGCTTAGTATTGGTTGTTTGTTAGTTTGAAATTGGTTGTTTTTAGAAATGCTTGTAATCTAACATTCGCGATTTTATTTTTGTCACGTAAAAGGTGCAGATATTGATGGGTATGGGTATGAGAGGATGTTGTCTTTCGAGCCCTTTGACTTATCTAGACAAAGGAATTTATAAATTTTCGTTTCATATGACTGCTTTTGATTGACTCATTGTGAGAAACGAGTCTTTATAGAGCCTTCTTAGATATATTTTCGAAGTCTTTTTCTTTTTCTAATTGTTTCTGTTTGGTGTGGAGATTATGTGATATTTATCGTATATAGGTATATATGGGTGATATTTTATGTGAGTATTAGGTATTATATTATTGGTAGATGTTGTTGTATTATAAGGATATTATATTATAGTTTATAATTTATTATTATAATGAGTGTATGAGGTATATATATATATGTGATGTTTTAGGTGTTGTGGTTATAGTTATGTGTTATTAGTTGGTTATTTTAATATTTTGGGTTGTTATATAGTTTGTTATATGTTTTTTGGTTTTATTTATGGATTTGTGTTGGAGTTATGTTTAGGGGTATGTATAGTATTGGATATTTATATATTTATATATATATATATCCGCAAGGTGTTGCGGTCTGATATATTTTTCTTTATCTTATGGCCTTAGCCTCTAGTATATGTGAAGGTAGGGGTGTTTTCTGTGTTTTGCATTATGTACTTACGAAAGCGTAAGATTATATGCCCAAAATTTTGCGTTCTATTTTGTTAAACTTATCGCAAAATCGCTAAGTAAATGCTTACCACAGTAACGGAATTTCTCCTCGTGTACAATTTCTATAAATTGTGTTTTTCCTGTAGTTGCTGAATTTACCACGTTCTAACGAAAATTACAAACAAAAAATGACGGCCGTCATTTTTTTGAAGTGATGAATTTTTCATTCCATTCAATTAAATCAGCTTTAAATCTAATATTCTTCCAAATCGTATTAAAACTCCTGATCTATGCGATACAGATAGTTGATCAAGTTGTGGGCAATAGAAACCATTTTTTAATTATTTCTGTTGTATCCAAAATCCGGACTTGTTGGCTCCATCACAGCATTCTGAGATTCCAATTGTCTTGCCAAAACAAAGTAGAACTCATAAGAAATCGTGTTCGTTTTTGCACGAAATTCAGGCAATTATTTCAGCCAATCAGGAGTGCCAAAGAAAAAGTCTTATTGATGTTAGGAGTAGGTTTAAGTGTTTTTATATATTAAAAGATTCCAAATTTATTTAGTGTGAAGTTCGGTGTTCATCTTGTTAGGAAGACATTTGTTGTATTATAATGTGAGAATTTTGATTAGTAGGTTATTTAGGTATTTGAAGGTCATAGTGATCTCTGACAGGTTGAGAGATTTCTCTGTTTGAGAGATGGAGAGATTAGTTCGAAAGTATATATATGGTCCATGTGTTTTTGAAGGCTCCGCATTCTTTGTTTATTGTGTAAATGTTTTATTAAACTCTTAATTTCTTTATTCGTCAATAAAATCTTTGTTTTTTAAGAGCATTTTAAAAACTCTTAATACTTTGTACTTCGAAATTGAAAAGCCAAAAAACCTTACAGAGCATGAAGCTGTTTGATACGTTAATCTAAAGAAACTCTGCCATAGTGAGTGTTAGTTAATAAAGATATAAGAAACTGGGTGCCATTGGTGAAGTTTTTTGTTTAGAGAATGTGTTTATAATCTTGAAAGGGTGGTAAGAACAGTTGTTATATAAAGGGTCCAATTGCAGAGAAGATCGGGAGTCTATAATACAGGAAGTTTAGGAACATCATATGCTATTATTTTATTAGGGCGATAAGTGTTATCGTGAGGGAATACGAGTAGAACAAGTTTTGTTGTAATCTAATATATTGTTAGAGGTGATAAAGGCTGAATATGTTCTATATGAGGATAATTTTTTACAGAGTAGAATGGTGATTTCTTCATGGAAAAATACTTTCCTATCAGTAACAAATATAACAAAGGCTTGGGTATGCGGGACCTTTAGACCCGCAAATTTATTATTTCAAGATTTTAAAAATATTAAGATAATTATCCAAGTACTTGAAATATAATCTAGTGCATAATGGCCCAATTTAAATTAGCAAGCCAAAATACTTTTTACTTTGTGGTACTTAATTTTCTTTTTAGTTTTATGCAGGTTCCTTCAGAGGGTTTTGCAGAATTAGTTTGAAAGCCTATTTCGCTGTTTTTATAACTTTTACTGTTTTATTTCCTGTGGGCTTTTAATTTATCACTCTTTTCGGATTTGTTTGTCATTTTGTGTGTCTTTACGCTTCTAGATATGTAAATGATCTCACCTCTTAGTTTTTTTTTAGCTACGAATTTTGTGTGCCTAAGTTATATCTGAGCGCGATTTTGTGTACTTTATGCTGATTTTGTTGTGTAAACAATTTGGAATTCTATGCGTTATTGTTGGATAGAGGTACTTTGATGTTTTGATATATATGCAGGTTATATAGTGGAAAAATATAAATTAATCATTTATAGTTTTAGGGTATTACAGAGCTATATGTGATCATACTGATTGCAGAGTTGAAGTAGATTAACCTGTGGTGACTTGAGCTTAAAGTTTTAGATGTTATAAATTGATGTGTGAAATTGATTATGAGAAAGTTTTTGAATTCTCGAATTCAGTATCGTTTGCGTGAGACTCACGCCGCTTCTCTTGTTGTTTGTTATACTAGTGTTGTGACGTGAGAGTAATGACGGTGTGTGTCTTAAATTCGGCTAGTGCATCTGTGGAATTATAGTCAATCTCTTAGTCAGAGAGTGTGTATGGGAGTTTGTATTTCCTTTTTTACGCTTTTCTGTGAAAGTCAGTTCTCTTGTGACAATTGTTCGGTTCTAAAGTTTTTGACAAAATCGAATCCGCAATAACTCGAGGCTATTCTTACGTTTTCTTGTAAGCCCAGATTAGATTATATTATAAAACCGGAAAACGGCTTTTTTTATTTATTTTTTTAATTATATATTTTTTATATATATTAATATTATATATATTACTTTATATTTAATTATATAATTATATTTATATTATTATTATATATTATTATATATTATATATATTTTTTATATATTTATATATATTATAATTATATTATTTATTATATATATATTAATTTTATTTTTATATATATTTTTATATATATATATTATATTATATTATTTAATATTATTTATATATTATATATTTATATATATTTATTTTTATATATTTTATATATTTATATTATATATATTATTATTTATATTATTATATTTATTATTATTATATTCTATTTTTTATATATTATATTTATTATATATTATTTATATTATATATTATTATCAAATTACAAAATACCTTTTAGGAGCGAACTAAAATTTCTCAATCCCAATTGACAAATTTTTAATGCGATCGATTACGTTTATTTATCATATATATGAGTTTTATTTATTGTCTACGATAAAAAATTCTTTCTTATTTGTTTTTGTATGAGTTTTTTATATTAATATATTATTTATATTTGGTTGGTATTTTGTAATGTAAAGATGTATTTATAGTAGTGTATATATAATATATACTGTTAGTTGTTTATTATATTTAGTTGATATTTGATATGGTATTATATGTATTATAATTATTTTGTATATAGTTGGTATACAAGTTAATATTTATTGAATTTTTAGTGTATTTCATTATTTTCAGATGTACTACCTTCACTGTCAGCATTTAAGTTTAATGGTTTTGGATCAGATGCGTAATGTTTGATTTTAACATCGCGGATTGCGATGTACTGATTTATATTTATATATTATTTTTAATATATAATATATGTATTATTATATATTAATATTTATATATATTGTTTTTTTATATTATATTATATATATATATATTATATTTATTAATATTTTATTATATTTATTTATTATTTATTTTTTATAATTTATTATGGCCTGGGCCTCTCGAAAGCATCATGCCATGTAACTAAAATATATTAATAACTAGTTCTACAGGAAAAAAAGATAACATGTTTTTGATTAGTTAGCTAAGCTTATTATTTCATCGATGAAACTTAAAAAAAAAAATATTTTATTTCTTAATTATTTATTTAATATCACCAATTACTAGTTTATAATCTTTAGATTGTTGTACAAGATTCCATCAGTGTGATTTGACTCTTTGTAATACTCCTGCATTCCTTCACGGACAGTAAGATTTTGTGTGTTTCAAATTAGTCTTTTGTAATGTTTTGTCTTTTTAGATAAATTGTATTTTTTTCTTTTGTTATATTCCTTTTGTTATTGGTGTCGTTTCAAGCCGATTCTTGGAGGGATCAGAGGTGGGGGACGAATGTCCCCCCCGTCGTTCTCTCTCCGGTTTATAGGCCGAGAAAACCCCGACTCTGTCCATCTCTTTGTCATTTACCCTTGGGATATCTTTAGTTTAAAAAAAAAAAATATCGACATTTGGTAAACTCATACGTTCTACTCGTTAAGTGTTAGTATATGCTCCTTGCTGGCTTCTCAAAAAATGATCGTTTGTCTACAGATTTTTCCAACTTTTTAGAATCAATTTTAATTTTTCAAAAGCTTGTTTATTTTGTTTTTCTTTTTTATAATATTTCATGGATATAAAATGTCTCTCTGATTAATAAATGTATTTATTTTCCAGTAGCTGTTATAGTTTGTTATGTTTACATTGCATTGATCTTTTCGTGGAGCTGAGTCCTATATTTATTATTATATTATATATTTATATTATTTTATAATTATTATATATATTATATATTATTTTTTTTTTATTTTTGTATTATGTATTTTTAGTGTAGGTAGTTAGTTTGAATATGTTTTTATGTTATTTATGATTATTGTTTTGTGTGGATATTTTTTTTATATTATGTTTTATTTTTTTATTATTTTATAGAATTAGTTTTTTTTGTTGTTATGTATTATTTTTTATTATATTATATATTATAGTATATATTATATTATATTTATTATTGATTATTATGTTATTATTAATATTTTAATATATTATTATTATATATATATATTTATATTATAATATATATATATTATTTATATTATATTTATGTATATATATTTATTCTTTATATATTTATATTTTTTTATTTATTATATATTATATTATATTATATATATATATTATTTTTTATTATATATATAACATTTATATATAATTATATATATAATGTATTATATTATATAATATATTATGTTTTGTATTTAGTGATATATATATATATTATAATATATATATATATATATAATATATATATATATAGTTGATTATTAGTGATATATTAGTTATATAGTTGGTATATATATTAATGTTTGGGGCTATATATATTTGTGGCTGAGTTTTAGCCGCAGATTTATTTTGATTATAGTTTTGTTACCAGGGGTGCCGGATAATAGTGTGTATAATCTTGGGTTTTTGATTTAAAGATAAACAACTCAAATGCATCTCCGATCC
>JABUQX010039808.1:20000-28891 GCA_015478945.1 Trachelipus rathkii | reverse complement strand
TATATATATATTATATCATATATATATATAATATATAATATTATATTATATATATATAATATATATAATATATATATATATAGAATATATATAATATTAATATTATATATAATATATATATAGTTTCACATAAGTATTGTTGTTTTTCAATTTTTTGGCAACTTTCAACGATGGAAGGACCAAAAATTATATGGTCATTCACAGTGAACAAGTTACACCATATATAATTATAATGTTCGTGATAAATAATTATTAAAAAAAAGTATAACTCAGAAACTTGGGAAAATTAAACTTGTGAGCATGTATTTGGTTAAAATTTTATATGTCAATGATGTATTTGCCATCCTTTCCAATAATGCGGACCACAGAAGCTTACTAAGCATGTCTGTGCCTGAAATTATTTAAAAGTTACAGATTGTAGTTATTTTAAATTTATTTATCTTATAATATACTCATTAATAATATATATATATATAAATATATAAATATATATGATATATATAGAGTATATTTATATATATATAAATATATATATATATATATATATATATAAATATATATATATATATACTATTTATATATATTATATATCTCAAATATATATATATATATAGATTATATATATTATAAATATATTAATATATTATATATATATATATATTATATATATAATATTATATATGTATATTATATATATATATAATATTATATATATAATATATTAATAATAATAATTATATATATATATATATTTATTATTATTTATATATATTATTATATTATTTAGAATAATTAATCGATTATTATTATTAGTAGTAGTAGTAATTTACCGTTTCCGACATAACTGCGGGATAGTGTCAGTTGCAAATCGGGAATGCTGCTCACTTAATTGAATTGAACCGGGTTGTTCAATTAACTGCTACCCTCGACGGAACTTTCCATGAGGAACTAGAACAATTTCTTCCTAAAGTGATCTTATAATATGTTAATCTATATCGGGCTTTTATTCCCCAAACTAATCTCCCCTTCGGCTAATTAATAGCTCCTTTACTCTAATCAACAATGTTTGCCAAAATTTGGGTTTTGCCCGGGCGCCCCTTCTCCTATTGGCCTTCCCACTTCGGACCCCGCGCTAAAAACTTTAATTACTATTATTTGTTATCATTCATTCCAAGCACGTGTCCATACCATCTTATTACCCCTTGGTTTGCTCTTTCCATCAGCATATTTATCTTATCGGCATATTTCACTTATCCTTACATTTCTAATTCTATCTACGTCTCTTTACTCCCACAAATATTCTTTCATTTCCATGTCTACTTTTTTTTTTTCCATTTTAGAGTTTCCAATGCCCAACGTTCTCACATTCATACAAGAACAGTTGAAACAAACAATCATTTTTACTTTCCTTGTTCAAATTTCCCATTTCCCATTAATCTCTAAGGTACTTTAATACTCTTTCATTCTCAAGCAATCCTTTGGTCATTCTTTCTTCATACATCCCCCGAAAGCCACAATATCGCCATCCTAGCGTAGTACTAAGAACTGTGTTCTGCGAGCCACCCCATTCGCCTTCATGATACCAACCCGAGAATGAGAATCGTCACCTTTGGCGGTATTTTGTACAAACTTTAATCACTTACTTTTAACTGGATTAATTATTAGTTAATTATCCTTTTCCCTTGGCAAACATCTGAAACACAAAGCACTAAATCAAGCATTTTTTTTGTATCCAACAACCAAGCACACGAATCGTCTGCAAAAAAGTTAAATGCTTATCTCCCTATACCCCTCTAGTTAGATTCCATTATCAGGTAATTTCCAATTTCTATCAATATCCCGAACTACAAATATCTATAAAGATATAAACAACCGATGGAGATCCCCATAGCACAATCTTGTCTCAGACCCACTCCTACTTTAAACCACTTCCCTTCCTTCCTGTTAATCTTAATACATCCTCTTCACTTCGCATAAAATGCTTTAATTGACTTTAATAAAAAAAACATTTATTCCATAACTTCTAATAATAGCATTTTATACATACTTAAGGTATGTTAGGAGGTAGTCATCTATGTTATTTCTTAGAATTAGATTCAGTATTTGTTAGTTAGCTTAAAAAAATTTAAGTTAAAAAAACACCTGGATTATCGCTTAGCGGTTTACATCTACTAACAGTTAATAGGTTAAATTATTTTAAATTTTGTCAGGTTTTGCTAGATATTAATATATTAAGGACTATTGATATGATGGAAAAGTATGGTTAGGCTAAGTTTTGTTAATCAATGTATGAGTAGTTACCACTAATAGATAGGGGCTTTGTTAATGTTAGCGTTATTTTATAGTTTAGTAGGTTACTTTATGCAAAGTGTTGCTAGATATTGTTATGTAAACGAATTCTGATAAATTAAAACCTTGCTATGATAGTATATTCATAGTTCAGTTTTGTTAGATAGGTTTAGGAAATGAATAAATTTGGTTTTAGGTTTGCTATATATTACTAGTTAATGTTAGATTTTTATATCGATATTTTATCGATATGATCAATAAAGAGGGGTTAGGATAAGTTTTGTTGGGCAATTTTAGGCTAGTTACCGTTGACATGTAGGGACTTTGTTAATGTATCATTTATTCGAAGTTTAGCAGGATAGGTTATGTATAATATTGTTAGTTATTGATATGACAGCAGATATTGACATGTTACAAATTTGTTATGTTAGTATTTATTTGTAGTTCAGTATGTTAGATAGTTAACGCTATGATAAATTTTATTAGGTTGTTGTTAAATATTACTATGTTAATGTTAAATTAACATTCATTGCTTTCTATATAATAGGAAAAGTAGGATTATGTTAAGTTTTATCAGGTAATGTTAGTTAATTACTATTGATAGGTATGAAACTTTGTTGATGTTAGTATTTATTCTTGTTTTGTAGGTAGATATGTCAGTTATGTGAATTTTATTAGGTTTTGTTAGATATTACTGTTAAATGTTATGCTTAAACAATATGTGACTTTGTAATACAGTAAATATTGCAACATATATGACATGAAGCAGCAAACCAATATACCATGGATGGGTGGGGTGGGTGATTTGCTTTACTGCTTTAAAGCCGATAAAACACAAATTTTAAATAAAATTCTTTTTAAAAAAAAATTTAAAAAAAACTTTAATTTTCTAAAACTTTTAATAATGAAACAAATTTTTAAAAAATTTATAAATTTTAATAAAATTAAAACTTAAAAATTTTTTTAGTTAAATTTAAAAGAAATATATAAAATTTATTAAAGTTATAGTTTGGAAATACAATAAAAAATTTATTTTAAAAGAAAAATAAATTAAGTTAATGCTTAAACGAAACGGGTACTATCAAAATGTTACTAGTATCGTATAGTTACCGCATGACAGGCCTATATAATGTTAAAATCTCGATCAAAAATTCGTCACGTCATAGAGGATACGGGGTCTTCTTTTCTATTGGCAAGGCTTCCAATTTTGACCAAGGTATCTAAAAATCTGTAGAATCTGTTGCAAATTGCTACTTTTTTTTTGATCGTGTAGTGTGTCTAATTTTAAGTTTGTTTAAGTATATTAAATATAATAATACAGATTTCCCATTGTTGACCTTATAAGTAATAGTTTATGAGTTATTACAATATATGAACGTTTTGTTCATTATAGGCTTCATGAATTTAATATTTCGATCTTCCAAGTTCAAATGCTGGTCAAAAATCATCATAGGAAGAGTTTCGTTTTCATTGAAATCAATCAAAATTATGAATATGTTGAATTTTTTTATGTTTAAAACAAAATTCAATCTATTTTCTTATTGGGTAAATTTTGTACTATGTTGACAGGCATATATGATACAAAAGAATTTTATATTTGTAAAGAGAACATGTGTTTTCCTGTTTGTTGTGCTTTTTGTGGATACATGTATACTGGTTATGTTAGGCATATAATGTAGCATAGTGGTATAAATTTTTAAAGTCGGTAGCTTAAAAGAAATAAATTGAAATATAAATGATAAGGGTTGGTGATTTTGATTTTTTTTTTTTTTTGTTTTTTTTGTTTTTTTTTTTAGAAAATCAATGTTTGATTTTTTATTTTGATTTTTTCAGATTCTGAGCCGTCACGGCTATGATTAATTATTAATTTGTAAACAAACTTTTTTTAAGTATGTGATTAATTATTATTTTTATTAATGTTATTAATTCTATAATAAATCAAAATACAAAATCAGGGAGGAGAGTAAAGTAACTGTTGTTTGAAAAAATAAAAATTTGTGTTTATACTAAATTTTACTTTGGTTACACATAAACATTCATAAAATAGGGCCTAGGAGCTGCAGCTAACAGATGGGCCTATCGAGACTGCCATTCAAAAAAATATTTTAAAAACTTCATAATATATATAGTTTTATTTTAATTTTTATATCTATTGAAGTTAAATCACTTAAATATACAAAAGAAATTAAAAAAATATTATAATATAAAAAAATCAAAATCAAAAAATCAAAAAAAATCAAAAATGATGATTTTTTTAATAAAAAAAAATAAGTAAAAAGGTTAAAAAAAATCAGTTGATTTTTTTTCATTTGTTTTTCTTGCGCGCCATCCTGTAATGATAGGGTATTAAAATAAAATATATAAATATAAAGTTAACAGCTGACTAAAAGTATTTTATAATATAATAACTTGCGCTTGTAAAAGAAAAGGAAATAATAGAAATGTTACAGTTAAAAAGAAAATATATTTATTTATTAAAGTAACACTCAAAGTTTAAGGGAAAACGTGTAATGAAAAGAATACTTTAAAACCTGCACCAACCTTGAAAAGAAAATGATAAGATTACTAAATTATTAACTCCAAGTTTAAAGAATTATATATTTAAATAATAAAGAGAACTTTCAAAGCCATAAAAAAAATGGGATACAATTAAAATATATGAAGAAAAATTAAAATATCAAATGTTCCACCTTGAAAAGAAAATGGAGTATACAAATATTTAAAAGGAAAAATATATTATAAAAATTATAGTTAACCAGGGATGGCACGAAAAAATCAAGAATTAAAAAAGCAATTCAGTTTATTACTTGGATTTTTTATAAATGAAATCATGATTTTTTTGATTTATTGAATTTTTTGATTTTTTTGATTTTTTATATTTTCAAATATACTTTATAACATTGAAATTGCATTTACTGCCTTAATACATTTCCCACGAAAATAAAAAAATTAAAATAAAACTATTATATTATGAAGTTTTTAATATATTTTTTTTCTTCAATTTTCAACAAACTATTGGCCTTGTAACCCGTAAGTCTGTAACATTCTTTAATGTTGCTGTTTATTGTTTCAATTGTAAGATTTTGAACCCAGAGCTTAGGGCTCTAGGAGTATAAAAAATTGAAAATTATGCCAGATGCAGACTAATTATAAATATATTGTTTTTGTATAATTGTCGTATAATAGAATGTTAGGCCACGAGTATTTGAATATTGTCTACATTTTTAGCACCCTTATTAAAAAAAGAAGGATATGCTGAAGAGGGCGCAACGTAAAGCAACGAGGAGGTAGATTTTTGGCTTCGAGGATAAGAATAGGCGTGAAGTTGTCTAAGATAGGCCCAGGCCGGCTTTCTTAAATATCCATTATTATTTATTATGTTATTATGGGTTGAATGACATTCTAAAAAGGACCATGCAGCTTCTTAAATATTAATTTTATGGTTGACTGGGACAGTCTAAAAAGCACCATGCGGCTTCTCAAGTATATTCTTATTTATTATGAGTTTTGAACTGGGACTTCTAGAGGGGATCCAATGCCGGCTTCTTTAAAATTATTTTATATTAATTATTAATTGGTTTGACTGGGACAGTCTAGATAGGCCTGTGCGGCTTCTATGATTATCTTATTTTATTATTTGATATGTATTATGAGTTGACTAGGACATTTCTAGAGGGGCCAATGCGCCTTCTTAATTATTAATGTTTATTGGTTGACTGGGGACAGTTCCTAAAAAGGACCATGCGGCTTTCTTGTATATGATTCCTTAATTATTATGGGAGATTTAAATATAGAGGGCGTCAATGCGTTTCAATTATTATTTAATTATTAAATTATATATTATTATTGAGTGACTGGACAAGTCTAGATAGGCTTATGTTGCTTCTTAAGTATTATTCTAATTTATTATTTTTAAGGGTTTGACTGGGACATTCTAGAGGGCCAATGTGGCTTCTTAATTATTAATTTTTATTGTTGACTGGGACCAGTCTAAAAAGACCATACGGCTTCTTGTATTATTCTTATTTATTATTGGGTTGACTGGGACATTCTAGAATTATGCAGCTTCTTAATTACTATTCAGAATAATAATTAGGAAGCTTCATTGACCCCTCTAGAATTTCCCAGTTAACCCATAATAAAAAGAATAATACAAGAAGCCGCCTGGTCCTTTTTAGACTTTCCCAGTCAACCAAAAAATAATAATAAATTGAGAAGCCGCATTGGCTCCTCTAGAATATCCCAATAAAAATAATAAAATAAATAAGAAATAATAAATAATAAGCCGTATGGGGCCTATCAAGACTGTCCCAGTCAACCAATAATACATTATAATTAAAAATAATAAATAAGTTCACATGGCGATCCCTCTAGAAGTTCCCAGTCAACTCATTATAAATTAAGAATAATGCTTAAGAAGCCGCATGGTCCTTTTTAGACTGTCCAGTCGACCAATAAAAATTAATTAATAATTAAGAAGCCGCATTGCCCCTCTAGAATGTGCCGGTCAAACCATAAAAATAAGAATTAGGAATAATTTTAATAAAATTAATTAATTAATGAATAGCATTATAATTAAGAAGCCAATGGGCCTACCTACCCTTCATAATAAAAGCAACAATAATAATAATTAAGAAAATTCAATTAAAAAGTCGCATTGGCCCCTCTAAAATGTCCCAGTCAATCCATAATAATTAATAAATTTAAGAATAATAATTCAGAAGCGCATTGGGCCTATTCTTGACTGTCCCAGTCAACCCATAAGCTAATTAATAATTAAGAATAATTATTCTTAATTATTATTAATTATGGTTGACTGGGACATCCTAGATAGGCCCATGCGCATAAATTTATTTTTGTCTTATTTATTTATTTTTGTTGGTGAATGGACAGCTAGTAGGCAGACTGTGGTTCTGTAATCATAAATTACTAGTCATTAATTACAATTAATTATTATTAAAAATTATTCTAATTCTGAAATTTTTATGGGTTGACTGGACATTCTAGAGGGGCCATGCGGCTTCTCAATTATTAATTATTGGCTGACTGGGAAAGTCTAAAAAGGACCATGCGGGGGCTTACGTATATATTGTTATTTATTTTAGTTGACTGAGGAATTTTAGAGTTTTTTAGGCACAAATTGCTTTCTTAATTATTATTTTTAATGTATTAATTATAATTATGACTGGGACAGTCTAATAGGCCCATGCGGCTTCTTTTATTAACTTTTATTTATTATTTATTGGTTGACTGGGACATTCTTAAAGGGGCCAATGCCGCTTCTTAATTATTATTTTTTTTTGGTTGACTGGAAAGTCTAAATAGGACATGCGGCTTCTTAGTATTATTCTTATTTAATTATGGGTTGGACTGGGACATTCTAGAGATGTCAATGCGGCTCTTAATTATTATTTAATTATTTATTATTATTTGTTGATGGGACAGTCTAGATAGCCCATACGTCTTCTTAAGTATGATATTCTATTTATTAGTATTATGGGTTTTACGGACTCTAGAGTCGGTCAATGCCGCTTCTCTAATTAATTAATTTTATGTTAACTTGATATAATTTTTACCATCGGCTTTTAACAGTATTGTTCTTATATATTAATGGGTTAACTGGGACATGCTAGAGGGGTTCAGGCAGCTTCTTAATATTATTCTTAATTATTAATTCATACTGGCGTTGACTGGACAGTTAGATTGGCCCATTTGCGCTTTGAATTATTATTCGTATTTATTAATTATATTGATGACTGGGACATTCTAGAGGGCCAATGCGGCTTCTTTTCTTAATTATTATTTTAACTTATTAATATTGTTGGTTGACTGGGAATTAGTAGGCCCATGTGGCTTTTTAATTATAATTACTATTCATTAATTACATTTAATTATTATTAAAATTATTCCTAATTCTTAATTTTTATGGGTTGATGGGACATTCTAGATGATTCTGCGTCTTCTTACTGTCTCTTTTATATGATATATATATATATATATATATATATATAAGATATATATATATATATATTAATATATTATTAATAATAATATATATATATATTTATAATAGATATAATATAAATATATATCATATAATTATATATATATATACTATATATATATATAGATTATATCTATATTATATATATATATATATATATATATATATATATTATATATAATATATAATTATTTATATATATATATATATATATATTATATATATATAGATATATATATATAATATATATATATTATAATATATATATATATATATATATATATATAATATTTCGCAGAAGGTCACGAATCTGAAAAAAAAATCAAAAAATCAAAAATTCAAAAAAAATCAATAAAATCAAAAAAATCAAAAAAATTGATTTTTTTCTAAAAAATCAAAAAAATCCCCAACCCTGTAGTTAACGTTCAAAGCTTAATATTACGGGAGTAATTAAAATATATAAAGAAATAAATATAAATCTCAGCAGTGGAAAAGAAAACGGAGCATGGCAAATTATCTAATCATAGGTTTTAAGAAAAAAATATTTAAATATAATATAAAGATATTTCGCTGATGGGATGACTAATGATGACTGCGC
>JABUQX010039808.1:12500-15000 GCA_015478945.1 Trachelipus rathkii | reverse complement strand
AAAATAAAATAATAATAAAGATATAATAAATAAAGAAACGAAATGATATTAGAAGTGCTTATAGTAAGGTGGTGCCAGCTTCAATTCAGTGACGAATTTTATGTGAAAATATATTCTCCTTTTTCCAACTACTCTTTATATTATAATCTTCAATTCACAAGTTTTATTCGAGTTTGTCTTTTTTTTTTTCCAAAATTAACCCAATAGTCATTCTTCTTTTGTCACAATGGAGGCTAAACGAATTGGTCCAATGAGGAATTATACAGAAACGTTATGTGGGTCCTAGGAAAAATCGGACCGAACCTGTGCAGTTTCTAAAAGATTTTTCAGCGAATAAATTAATATAATGACAAACAACCCAAAAAGTTGTTGTTCCTCAGAATTAAAGCAATTATATCTAATTTAGAAATTCTGAAACTGAACACCGTTAACTAAAAAATTTAGACTCGTTGATTGTTGGTGTGCGGCTAACCAAACCAGGAGAGAGAGAGAGAGAGAGAGAGAGAGAGAGAGAGAGAGAGAGAGAGAGAGAGAGAGAGAGAGAGAGAGAAGAGAGAGTGAGAGACGAGAGAGAGAGAGAGAGAAGAGAGAGAGAGAGAGAGACTATTTGCAAAAATTTGTTCAAAAATAGTTTCATTCAATTTAATGATATTTAAATAGTATCGAATAGCTTTTAAAAAAGAAAAAAAAAAATCTTAGAAATGAAATTATTAAATTTACTGAAAGAACGTAAAGAATTGAATTCTTGCCAATTATGAATTTAGAATATTTAAATATCTCCATATGAAAACAAGTTTGATTTATTAAATTAATAATTTTCATTCAGAAATAAGTTGCGATAGGTCTAGCAAACCGAAACTATTATTAAAAGCTGAAGGAACTATTTTTCTTTAAATTTATAATTACAAGCAAAAAATAATTGACCTAGCATATTAATATATTAATTTTAATTTTTTTTCCCATTTATAAGATAAAGTATAGGTCCTATAGAATAATAATTGCATTTTATTCTTCTTCAGAATGTCAACATGGTTGGGATTTCGACACAACCAATTGGAAGGAGACTCCAGTTACCAAATATGAATGGGTTTGTAATAGAAAAGACATAGTCACCACGATGTTCTCCTTGGGTTTTGCAGGCAACGCAGTCGGGACTATCATTTTCTCAGCCATGTCTGACAGGTAGTTTGGGAAATGACAAAGATTTAATATAAGGCCATTTCATCAATTTCAAATTAATTTCTTTTTATATTTTATATCAAAATTAAAATCAAAATAGTTGATTGTTATTTTTAATTATTTCAATTATTTTCCATCCTATTAAACTTTATTTAAATTTTCGTTTTATGCTCTTTTATACAATTTTAATTGAAAAAAATATATTTTTGCTATTATTATTATTATTATTATTATTATTATTATTATTATTATTATTATTATTATTATTATTATTATTATTATTATTATTTTTATTATTATTATTATTATTATTATTATTATTAATATTGATTTTGGATTACTTTGTTCTAATTAAATGATTAATTATTTTTCTAATAACTTTTAAGGTTTGGAAGAAAACCAACTTTTTTCGTCATTTGATCATGAAATTGTTTGTAGCATTTTAATTACAGTCATCATCCGAAGAAGGTTTCTGGGTATTGAACTTCTTACTCTCCTTGCCATTTTATAGTCTTCTTCAAGTCCCTTATATTATAGGTATGTGTGTGAGGTCACAAAAGTTTTCTTTATATAAAATTTTTTGGGGGAATATTTTTCACTATTAAAGCTTACTAAATTGTTAAGACTCATTCATCACGTTAATAGACTTTGACAAGATGAACGGGACACTGGGACACTTTGACACTGGAACATTTCAGCTTTCGTTTCTTAAAAGAGGAGTTTGGGAATCGATTCTCAATCATGTTACGAAATTAACCCAACATTACATTCTTTTCACTGTTGTAAACAATTGCTCCTATTATTATTTATTATTATTATATTAATTATTATGTATTATATTATTATTATTCATTATTCTTATTATTATTATTATGATTGATTATTATTATATTATTATTATTGATTATTATTATTATTATATTATTTATTATTCATTATTATTATTAAATTTCTCAAAATTTAAATCAGGTTACCCAACATTATGGTACGAAAGTATTTTTCCAGCTCCTTAACAGTACTAAATACATGTTATAATAAGATAGCTGCCCACAGCTCTGAAAGGGGGACTGAGGGGGGGGGAACACAGGAGTTTCCTTCGATTCCCCAATAATTAATACAGACAAGAAATTTTAATTATGATAATATAAATAATAACTAATAACAACAAGAAAAATAGTGATATAATAGTAAGGTGTATAATTTTCAAATAATAATGAACAGAATACCATAATTTCAAGTGTAATAATAATAATAATAATAATAATAATAATAATAATAATAATAATAATAATAATAATAATAATAAAATAATAATAATAAT
>JABUQX010039808.1:5000-10000 GCA_015478945.1 Trachelipus rathkii | reverse complement strand
CAAAAATTCCTTCTTTATAATATTATTATATATATATATATATATAATATATAATAATATAATATATATATATATATTATTATTATATATATTATATATATAAATATATATATTATATATATATATATATATATATATAATATATATATATATATATATCATATATATAAAGTGAAGGACAAAATATTAAATTCCTAAGAAAAATGGGAAGAATTTATATGAATTACTAAAATCATCCTACCTAAATTGTTAAATTTAATCGCCTGACTTGAGAGTGAGCGAAGTCCGAGGACAACACCTTCAATTTTTAATTTCATGTATAGACTTATTTACTTATTGTTCCAAATAAGTCTTTCATCTCCAATAGTATTTTCTCAAGTAGGTTTTCAGAAGTCCTAAGTTTAAAAGCTTTTTTCTACTGAAGTAGTTAAACACGGGTAAATTGCCAGTATTTGCAACAAGATGTAAATATTGGAAATTGTGACTGCGAACAAGAAATAGTCCATCTATTGGCGGTTTTTGGGCGACCGGTGCTGTGATGCCATTTCAACTTCCATAAATCCCATCTGCTTTTACTAAATCTTCATTTTGGCTTTCGAGAATCTCCTTGTAAAATATTAGCACAATCTTTATCATTCTCATTGGCAACATTACACCGTTCGGTATGACAAATTGCAAGGAAAATTCTAAAAATTCTCTCCTAATGCTGATTTTAAATTATCCAAAAATGCGTATAAAAATGGATGTGTGATAATAAGTCTGTGGGTTCGAAAGTAGGAATGTTGGGTCTGTATTTTTTTGGAATTTTGTTAATTCTTAAGTACAGCAACTTCAATACTCAGTTCAGATTCAGATGCGCTTTACACATTCTTTTCAAAAAAATCAGCTGAATTTCTAATGTTGCATTTTCTCTTGATGGTTTCAAGTTTAGTTTTAACTAGGACTTACGAGATTTGTTCCTGACAGCGACGAATTTATAAAAAATTAATTTAACTTCTGCCATTTATATATGTTATTAACGAATATGATACTTAAAAATTTTTAGTGTCTAGAAAATTTCGGGGGGGGCCCTGGCCCCCCTGGCCCCCCCCTAAAAACGCTATATATTATATATATATATATATTATATATATATATATAATATATATATATATATATATATATATATATATTATATAATATATATATATATATATATATAGCAGTTGTGGAACTGTGTGGTGAAAAACTTCGATCAGTGGCGACAGTGAGTGCCTTTATTGCCGACGTGGTTGGAAATTGTATGATGTCTCTTATCGCCTACATCTGTTCAGATTGGAAGCCATTCATCTACGCATGTCATTTACCATCTGTTGTATTCTTGTTATATTATAGGTAAGACATTATCATTATGTAGGAAGCCATTTTGGAAAACTTAAGGTTAAACAAATTAAAAAACAGACATCTGCTCTTTTTAAAGACAATTTCATATAAGGTTTGCAATCCACGATGTATGTATGCTTATGTTATGTATGTATGTATGTAGTGTATTATGTATTATTAAAGTATTGTATGTATGTATGTATGAATGAATGTATTTATATAGACACTAACACGATTTGTTAATTTTACTTACCAGAGTTCTGCCCGAATCCCCTCGTTGGTTGCTTTCCAAATCCAGAATATCGGAATGTGAAAAATATTTAAAGAGAATAGCAAAGACCAATGGAAGGACCTTCTCAGAGGCCACAAGGGATTACCTGTTGCAGGCGCAGAAGGAGGAATCTCAAAGCTATTCTTTAAAGAGTGTTATGAAGTCCTTTACACTCGCGAAGCATCTCATTCTCAACATCTTTATTATAGCAAGCTACACTTTACTTTATTATCTACTTAATTTAAATAAAAATTATTTATAATAATAATAATAATAATAATAATAATATAATATAAAATAGATAATAATAATAATAGGATAATATATCGTATGTTGCAAGATTTTTCCAAATTACTAAAAACCTCCTAACATTTTCGTTAATTTCTTTATGACAATTCTTGAATAAAACAAAATAATTGCCTTCTGAAATGATCCAAGCTTTCGTCCACTCACGTTGGACATTGTCAAGAATATGACTTTATTTTAAAAATGAAGCCAAAATTAAATTTTAAAATAATAGCAGTAAAATAAAAAATTAAACAAGTAAGATTAAAACTTAAAAATTATAAAAATATTGCCGAAAATGATGTAGTATTAGAATTTTAATTGTCTTATTACTTTTTTTCTTATGAGTTAAAAAGATAAATAGTGAATTAAGAACATTTCGTTATATTTTATATTAATGTCCGGTCTATGTTTTCTTATTTTCTTTATTTTTCGCATATTTTAAATTTTAGTTTTAATCTTACTTATTTATATTGTAATAAATTGTATTATTTCAATTTAATTTTGACTTCGTTTCTAAAATAAAGGCATTTCTTTGAAAATGTCCAACGTGACAGTGGACGAAAGCTTGGATCATTTTCAAAAGGCATAATTTTGTTTTTATTCGAAGAATTGTCATAAAGGAAAATTAACGAAAATGTAGAAGGTTTTTATTAATTTGGAAAAAAACCTTGCAAAAATTATATCAAGACAAATGCTGGGGGTGTTGTTTCTAATAATAATAATAATAATAATAATAATAATAATAATAATAATAATAATAATAATAATAATAATAATAATAATAATAATAATAATAATAATAATAATAATAATAATAATAATAATAATAAAATAATAATAATAATAATAATAATAATAATAATAATTAGATAAAAAACAAAATCATAAATAATATTCAAAGCAGGGCTGGCCGAACACTGCATAGCATCGCACCAAGAAGTTGTGCACCAACATCAGCAATCATTTTTGCACACTGCACCGGTACGTCAGCCAACTCTAATTTAAAGGTTTTCTTTTTCCACAGGAGCATAATCTTCATAATATACTCCGGGATTTTGCTTAATATTCACAACATGCCAGGAAACAAAGCCATTACCTTTTTCATTTTAATGATTTTTGATATTCCTGGAGAAGTGTTTGGGAGTGTATCGGCTCAATATTTGGGAAGAAGAATAAGTTCCGTAGCCATTATTGGTGCTACCAGTGTTTGTTGCATACTCGCTGCTGTATTTGCCAGAGGTAAGAGAGCGAAAACAAAAACTGTTCATTGTAAATGCTATTTTGGATTATTATTTAAAACCAGAACTGTTATAAGATTTGTTCCAATTAGAATGGAACTGAACATTATAAGTACTTTTAATATGGAATCTGTTGATAATATTGATGTATTATGATGCCTTTCTAATTAAAATAAGCATGATGGATTTCTTATATCAAGCAAAGTATTGCATGCAAATCTTTGCTAATAATATTATGTTAAACTCTTAATAGACAGCAAAATCAATCATAGTATTTCCCCAGTTTTATATATATTTTTAATTTTTCTTTTCTTGAATAAAGACCCATGGGTGGTTATTGTATTTTGTGGTCTCGCCAAAATGTGTGCGTCATCAGCAGCGCTCGTCATTTATATGCAGATTGGAGAACTCTTTCCAACGCCTTTAAGAACTTCTGCGTATGGTGTAACAGGAATGATTGGAGCAGCGTTTGTTATATGGATTCCTCCTCTAATAGCAATGGTAATTTTTTTTTCTTCAATCATGTTTAAATTAGCAAGGGAATTTGTTATCTGAATGTAATACATCATCATTATTATTATTATTATTATTATTTTAACTTGATATTGTGATTTGTCTCCATCATACAGGGTGGATCAAATGCTCTTCTACCTTATTATATTCTCTCTGGAATGGCTTTATTCGGCATTCTCCTTAGCTCCTTTCTGCCGGAGACCGTTGGTCAACCCCTTCCTCAGACAATCAATGAAGCTGATCTTATCGGCAGGAATC
This sequence comes from Trachelipus rathkii, assembly GCA_015478945.1. Classification (NCBI taxonomy): domain Eukaryota; kingdom Metazoa; phylum Arthropoda; class Malacostraca; order Isopoda; family Trachelipodidae; genus Trachelipus; species Trachelipus rathkii. The sequence goes on along the minus strand of JABUQX010039808.1, from coordinate 6,070 downwards.
AACCTTATTTTTCCATTATTCACAAGTGGAACGCCCATAAATATTTTGATAAATAATCTTATGTTGAATGCTCGTCATTAAGTTCAAATATGAAACACTGGAGAAGACCTAGAATGAGACGACTTAAAAGAATATAGACTTATTTGAACGTCGAAGTATGAGGAAATACATTTCGCATGTACTATGGAACAGAGAGAAACCTCTCATTTAGTATTTATAGAAATGCAGCTTTCAGTAACTCTCCTGTATCATAAGCACAAAAATGACAAAAAAAAACACAACGAAGCCAGTATATATGCATATATTTATATATGAAAAGTTACAAAGTTATTTTTATACTCCATCTTTTTTCTACATTTGTCGATATTTTATACTAGTATTATTAATTCAAGAAAAATGCTTTTCAAAATAAATTATATATTATCGCTACATGCTTTCCTTGAGTTTTCCTAAGTAGAATAATTCTTAAATTAACATAAACAAAATTAATTTAAATTAATTTTAAAACATAAAGAAAGTCTAAATTAATAACTATGGAGACCTTCGAAAATTCAGCAGTCAGAGTTCTTGTTTTGGAAAAGTTCCTGAAAAATATTTAGTTATCAAATATATATATATATATATATATATATATATATATATATATATATATATATATATATATATATATATATATATATATATATATATATATATATATATATATATATATATATATATATATATATATATATGAAGTGGAAGGAGTGTTGGGAGCTGTCTCTTTTACTACTTCCTCCACTTCACAGGAAGTAGTTGCAATTGAACTTGTTGAAGTTCTTTGATAGCTTTTTGTATTAAACTTCTTTTATACCTAAAGTATATTGACAGACTAGCTTTTTGCAGATTTCTCTGGTGGGGTCGTCTTTTTTCACCGTCTAGTCAACCATCAATATAAGTCGTTAACCCTTTTTATAAATTATCTTTATTGTTAGGGAATAAAACTCAGTTTCTGGTTGATTGATAGATATTTTATTAAAATATGCTCTACTATATTCAAACCATTTGCTGACCTGAGTTAAATTATATTT
>JABUQX010039808.1:0-2500 GCA_015478945.1 Trachelipus rathkii | reverse complement strand
ATATAAAGAGCATATATATATATATGCATATTAAGTATATAAAGAGTTATATATATATATATATATATATATATATATATATATATTACATTTTGTCACCCATCCACTCACAGGCAGAGCCCAATTCAAAGAAGGGGTAACACGCAATAAAAGTCTTCACCCTCTAGCGAAAATTACGCAGATGAGCACAGACGCAGGCTTTAAAGTGAGGGAGATTAAATCAGCAGGAAACACAGAAGATGAAGAGAATTCCACAGAACAGAGGTAGGCAGGAAAAAATGAAGCACCGCAGCGAACTAGCTTCCTGGAGTTTCCAATATCAACGCCAAACTCGTGCGCAGATAATAGCACCCGGGTTGTGCTACGAGTGAGGGTACGCGAGATAGTTCCTCGAGCACCTGCCGCAGCGGTACCTATAGAATAGATATAAAGCCCCAACATCGCGCCAAAAAGATAGAGGGTCATGAACTGGAAATTACAGAGCAGTTTATATGCCTTGTGGTCTTTGACTCGACCCTTCCAAGCCGGATGAAGTCAGAGCACCCCCCCCCCAGATATGAGAGCACTACTCCATACAAGGGAGGATAAGACCCTTGTATTGTATAGCTGAGTAACTGAGAAGAGGAAAACAAGTCTCTAAACAAAACCCCCAGTTTCTTTGAGGTCGCCCGACAAACCTGTTGGGATGTGAGGTTTCCAAGAAATTTTTGTTTATCTTAAGGCCAAGATGTTTATATTGTCAACAGGAGAGACGAGAGAACTGTCAAAAGAAATAGGAAAGTTAGAAGGTGTTTTAGAGATGGAGATTTGTAGAAGTTGGGCTTTTAAAGAATTGAATTTCAGAAGGTTGAGACGACCCCACCTGGAAATTATATCCAGATCAGCAAGAATAGAATCGGAAAGATTAAGACTAGAGGCAATTCTAGAAGTAAAAGAGGGAACAGAATTGAAATGAGTTGAAGAATGAAGGGTCGAGTCATCGGCATAAGTGGATAGAGTTAGATGCGCAGGTAAGAAGATCATTAATGAAAAGCGGGAATAAAGTAGGAGATAAACACCACTATTGACAGAAAAAGAAGAAGTCGCCCCATCAACAAAGCCGATATATAGCGATTTGAAAGAAAGCTAGACATAAGTAAGCAAACAGAAAGAAGAAACTCTTTGAGAGCAGTGACGCGTGCCATACACGGTCAAATGCTTTGGATATGTCAAGCGCCACCACGCAAGTCTCCCGTAGTTCCTAAGAGCGGAAAATCATAAATCGGTTAAATAGGAAAGTATATCGCCAATAGACCTCGAGCGTCGAAAGCCGTACTGGCGATCGGAAAGAAAGGAATGTGTTTCCAGATGATCTTAGAAGTGAGAGTTGAGAAGGGTTTCAAAGATCTTAGATAGAATACAAGTGATAGCTATTGGCCGATAGTTAGAACGATCATAACGGCTTCCTTTTCTCGGAATAAATAGGACATGTGCGTGTTTCCAGCAGTGAGGGAAAGTGCTAGTATTGAGACATAGAGAATATAATTGAATGAGGGGCGGGAGCAGCACGGCAAGCATACTCCCTCAAACAGGCCCATCCGTCACCCGCCTTCCTAACGTTCAGATTTCAGGATCAAATGCACCCAATCAAACGTAATCACAGGCAAAGGCATAGGAGACCTGAGAGGAGAAGGAGGAGGAAGAGGAATTTCAGAATCGTCCAGGGTTGAGTTAGAGGAAAATAGGAGGTCAGAAGAGATTGGCCTTTTCAGTTAGAGAATTAGCAACAGAACTATCAGATCGAATAAGAGAAGGAAAGACAGATTTACAGAAGTTCTTAGAGATATTTTTGGCAAGAGGCCAGAAAGATTTGTCATAGGAAAAACAATGAGGTTAGCGCACTTTCGTTTGATGAAAGTACGCTTTTGCTCGTCGTTGAAGAGCATCCCTGCAACGATTTCTAGCTGAAAGAAAATTAACGAGAGTGATAGGAGAACGAGAATTTTTTCTTCCACCCCTAATACGTACTGTCTCTAGCCTGAATGACCAGAGTGCAAGCACGATCGAACCATCTATTATGAGGAGAGAAAGATTTAGTCTAGAAGAAGGAATGAACCTGCTCACCCCATCAACGATTTCGCCCCCCCACCTTATCGGTAGAAGCCAAAGCGTAAACACTATCATAGTCAAAGCAAACATTCCAATTGGACAATTAGCGCTGAAGCGACGCAATCTCTTCCGGATCAAAGGGCCAGAAAGGTCTTGTTAGGGGCTTGGATGGGAGCTGTTGGAGAGAAATTGTCACTAAAATTAAGTGAGATAAGGTTGTGTCGATTTACTGATAGGGTGAAGGTGGTGTATTTTTTATATATATATATATATATATATAGCAGTATATATATATATATATATATATATATATATATATATATATATATATATATATATATAAGCGAAAGAATTCCAACAAGCAACTTGTAGGAAATTGATGGTTTCACCCCTGTAATATATTGTAATAATA
>JABUQX010039807.1:0-19197 GCA_015478945.1 Trachelipus rathkii | reverse complement strand
TGTATAACAAAGAAATCTGAAAGTTGAAGAAAAATTAGCATTCTTACTAAATCCACTTTAGTTAATAATTTGACTCTAGGTATTAGGCAAGCTTGTTTGGGGGTACCTTCTTTGAAGAACTCTAAAATATTTACCTTCTGGTGTAGCATAAAAGCGTAGTCGAGCTTAGGTATACGTTTAAGTGTATAACAAAGAAATCTTAAGTAAAAAATATCATTCATTTCTAAATCGATTTTTCATTTAATTAATTTTGACTCCTAGGAATTTAGGCAGGTTTTGAGGTATCTTTCTTGAAGAACTCTAAAATACTTTACATCTGGAAAATGTAGCAAATTAAAGCGTTAAGTTGAAGCCTTAAGTATATCGTTTAAGTGTCTAATTAACAAAGAAAATATCAAAGTTTAAAAAATGAGGCAACTAAAAACTAAATCACTTTCATGTAAATAATTTGGACTCCTAGATAATTTAGGCAGGTGTTTTGAGGCATCTTCTCTTGAAGAACTCTAAATATACATCTGGCTGAGCAATAAAGTTAGTCGAGCTTAGGTATATCGTCTTAGTTGTTATAACAACAGAAAATCTAAAAATTGAATAAAATTAGCATTTCATACAAATCACTTTCATGTTAATAATTTGGACTTCTAGCTAATTTAGGCAGGTGTTTGAGGTATGCTCTTTGAAGAACTCTAAAATACTTACATGTTGGTGTAGTAGCAATAAAGCGTAGTTGAGCTTAAGTATATCGTTTAAGTGTTATAACAAAGGAAATCTAAAGTTAAAAAATTAGCATTCATACTAAATCACTTTTCATGTTATAATTTGACTCCTTAGGTAATTTAGCAGAGTGGTTGACGGGTATTTTCTTTGAAAAAAACACTAAAATACTTATTCTGGGTAAGCAATACGCCGATAGTCGGAGCTCTCAGGTATATCGTATTATGTGTTATAGGCAAGAAATCTAAATTCTGAAAAAATCAGCCATTTTCCATACAAATCACTTTCATGTAATAATTTGGACTCCTAGGTAATTTAGGCAGGGTTTTGAGGTATATCTTCTTTCAAGAACTCTAAAATACTTACATTCTCATGTAGTAGCATAAAAGCGTAGTCGAGCTTAGTATATCGTTTTAAGGTGTTTATAACATAAGAAATCTTGAAGGTTGAAAAAATTAGCAATCATACAAAATCACTTTTATGTAATACTTGGAGAACTACTAGTTAATTTAAGCAGGTGTTTTTAAGGTATCTTCTTTGAAGAACACTAAAACACTTACATTCTTGTAGCAAAAAAGCATAGTCGAGCTTAGGTATAGTCGTTTTAAGTGTTATAACAAAAGAAATCTCTAAAGTTGTAAAAATTACTATTCATATACTAAATCACTTTTCATGTAATAAGTTTGGACTCCTAGGTAATTTAGGCAGGTGTTTTGAGGTATCTTCTTTGAAGAACTCTGGAAATACTTACATTCTGGTGTAGCATAAAGCGTAGTTGAGCTTAGTATATCCGTTTTAAGTGTTATAAACAGAAGAAAGAATTCTGAAGTTTGAAAAAAAATTATCATTCATACTAAATCGAGCGGGCTTTTTTTTTTTTTTCACTTTATAATTGGACTCCTATGTAATTTATGCAGGTGTTTTAGGTATCTTCTTTTGAAGAACACTTAATACTTACATTCTGGCTTTGTAGCAAAAAAGCGTACGTCGAGCTTAGGTAATATCGTTTTAAGTGTTATAACAAAAAATCTAAAGTGAAAAAAATTAGCATTCATACTTAAATCACTTTCATGTAATTGATTTGGAAGCTCCTATGTTAATTTAGGGCAGAATGTTTGAGGTAATCTTCTTGAAGAACTCTTAAATACTTACATTCTTGTGTTGCAATAAACCGTAGTTGAGCTTTAGGTTATATCGTTTTAAGTTTATAACAAAGAAGTATATAAGTTGAAAAAATTAGCATTCTATACTAAATCACTTTCATGAATAATTTGGACTCTTAGGTAAATTTGGCAGGTGTTTGAGGTCTTCTTTGAAGAAGTCTAAAATACTTACATTCTGGTGTAGCAGAAAAGCGCGTATCCGAGCTTAGGTATATCGTTTAAGTGTTATAACAAAGAAATTAAAAGTTGAAAAAATTTAGCATTCATACTAGAATCATTTGTGCATGTAATAATTGGACTCCGTAGGTAATTTAAGCAGCTGGTTTCAGTATTCTTATTTGCAAGTAAACGTCTAAAATACTTTACATTTGTCTTGTTAGCAAAAAACGTAGTCGAGACTTAGGATATATTCGTTTAAGTGGTATAACATAAGGAAATATAAAGGTTGAAAAAAATTAGCATTTCGTTACTAAAATCGACTTTATGTAATAATTTGTGACTCCTAGGTAATTTAGGCAGCTGTTGGGTTCTTCTTTGAAGAACTCTAAGATACTTTAATTTCTGGTGTAGCAATAAAGCGCAGTCGAGCTTAGGTATAATATCGTTTTAAGTGTTATAACAACGAAATCTAAAGTTGAAAAAATTTACATTCATACTAAACATTTTCATGTAATAATTGGGACTCCTAGGTAATTTAGCAAAGTAGTTTGAGGTATCCTTTTTTGAAGAAACTCTAAACATTACTTACCATACTGGTTGTTAGGCCAATAAAGCGTGTTGAGCTTACAGTATATTCGTTTAAATGTATAAAAGAAAATCTTAAAGTTTCGAAAATAGCATTCATTCTTAATGCATTTTCTTGTAATAATTTGCGGACTCCTAGATAATTTGGCAGGTGTTTGAGCATCTTCTTTAAAGAACTCTAAAAGTATTTACATTCTGGTGTAGCAATAAAGGCTAGTCGAGCTTAGGTATATCGTTTTAGGGTTTTAACAAAGAAAGCTAAAGTGAAAAAAATTTAGCATTCATTTTACTTAAATCACTTCATGTAATAATTTGGCTCCTAGTTAAGTTAGGCAGGTGTTATTTGAGGGTAATCTTCTTGAAACACTAAATACTTACATTTTGGGTGGTTGTCGTGTAGCAATAAAGTGTAGTCGAGCTTAGGTTATATCGTTTTAAGTTTATAACAAAGAAATCTAAAGTATGAAAAAATTATCATTCATCTAAATCACTTTCATGTAATAATTTGGGACTCCTACTTAATTTAGGCAGGTGACTCGGAAGCGGTGGGCTGTTTAGGTATCCTTCTTTGAAGAACTCTTAAAATACGTATACATTCTGGAGTGTATCGGGAAAAAGCCTGAGTCAGAGCTTACGGTATATCGTTTTAAGTTATAACAAAAGGTAAATCTTAAAGTGAAAAAAATAAGCTTCCCATGCTATCCATTTTCATTAATGAATTTGGACTCGCTAGATAATTTGTTAACGCCAGGTAGTTTGAGGCCATCTTCCTTGAAGGAACTCTAAAATATTTACATTTTCCTGGTTGTAGCAATAAAGCTTCAGTCGAGCTTAGGTATCATCGTTTTAGGTGTTTATAACAAAGAAATCTAAAGTTGAAAAAAAAGGATTAGCATTCATACTAAATCACTTTCATGTAATAATTTGGACTCCATGTATAATTAGGCAGGGTTGAGAGGTATCTTCTTTGAAAAACACTAAAATACTTAATTTCTGGTGTAGCTAAAGATTAGTCGAGCTTAGGTATATCGTTTTTAAGTGTTATAGCAAAGAAAATCTAAAATTGAAAAAAATTAGCATTATAATAAATCACTTTCATGTTAATATTTGGACTCCTAGGTAATTAGGCAGGTGTTTTGAGGTATCTTCTTGAAGAACTCTAACAACAACTTAACATTCTGGTGGTTGTAGACAATTAAGCGTCAGTCGAGCTTAAGGTATATCGTTTTAAGTTGTTATAACAAAAAAATCTGAAGTTGAAAAAAATTAGCAATTCATACTAAATCACTTTCATGTTTTAATTTGACTTCTATTTAATTTAGGCAGGTGTTTTTGAGGTATCTTCTTTGAAGAAGACTAAAATACTTACATTCTGGTGTAGCAATAAAGGTAGTCAAGCTTAGGTTATATCGTTTTAGTGTTATAACAAAGAAATATTAAAGTTGAAAAAATTAGCATTCATACTAAATCACTTTCATGTAAATAATTTGGACTCCCTACTTAATTAGGCAGTGTTTGAGGTATCTCTTTGAAGAACTCTAAAATACCTACATTCTGGTGTAGCAATAAAGTCTAGTCGAGCTTAGGTATTCGTTTTTAAGTGTTTATAACAAAGAAATCTAAAGTTAAAAAAATTATCATTCATATAAATCACTTTCATGTATAATTTGGACTCCTTAGGTAATTTAGGGCAGGTGTTTGAGGTATCTTCTTTGAAAACTCTAAAATACTTACATTCTCTGGTGTAGCAATAAAGTTAGTCGAGCTTAGGTATATCGATTTAGGTTGTTATACAAAGAAATCTAAAGTTGAAAAAATAATAGGATTCATACTAACATCCACTTTCATGTAATAGATTTTGGCACTCCTAGGTACTTAGGCAGGTGTGACTTGAAGGTATCTTCTCTTGTAAGACACCGCTAAACAAATACCTATTTTTTTCGGATTGTAGCAATGAAACGCCATTTAGTCGAGCTTAGTTTATATCGTTTTTTAAGTGTTATAACAAAGAAAATATAAAAGTTGAAAAAATTTAGCATTCAAACTAAACACTTCATGTAATAAAATGAGATCCTAGGTAATTAGCAGGTGTTTTAGGTATCATTCTTTGAAGGAACTTCTAAAAATACACTACATTTTTTTGGCGTGTAGCAATAAGCGTATTTGACTGGTACGTATCATCGTTTTAAGTGTTTAACATGAATCTGTAAAGTGGAAAAATTAGCATTCATATAAAATCACTTTCATGTAATAATTTACACTCCTAGGTAATTTAGGCCAGGTGTTTGATGGTATCTTCTTTGAAGACTCTAAAATATTTACATTCTGGGGTAGCAATAAAGCGTAGTCGAGCTTTAGGTATATCGTTATTTGTTATAACAAAGAAATCTTAAGTGGATTAAAAATTTAGCATTCATACTAAATCACTTTCATGTAATGATTTGGACTCCTAGGGTAACTTAGGCAGATGTTTGAGGTATCTTCTTTGAACAACTCTAAGTAAAATACTTACATTCTTGTGTTGCAATAAACCGTAGTTGAGGTTAGGTATATCGTTTTAATGTGTTTATAACAAAGAGAATCTAAAGTTGAAAAAAATGTAGCACTTTCCATACTTCATACTAAATCAGTAATAATTTGGACTCCTAGGAAATTAGCAGTCTGTTTGAGGTGGATCTTCTTTGAAGAAACGTCTAAAATACGTTACAATTTTGGTTGTAGCAATAAAGTCGTAGTCGCAGCTTGACGGTATATGTCGTTTTAAGGTCGTTAGGTTGTATAACAAGAAATCTTAAAGTTTGAAAAAATTTAGCATTCTTGACCTAAATACCCTTTATGTAATAATTTGGCACTCCTAGGGTAAAATTTAGGCCAGCTGGTTGCGGGGTATCTTCTTTTGAAGAACTCTAAAATATTTACATTCTGGTTTGTAGCGCTAACTGCGTAGTCGGAAGCTTAGGTAGCTATCGTTTTATAAGTTAAAACAAAGAATCTTAAGTGTGAAAAACAATTATCATTCATACAAATCATTTTTCATGTAATAATCTGACTCCTAGGTAATTTAGGAAGAACGTGTTTGAGGTATCTTCTTTGAGAACTCTAAAATACTTACATCTGGTGATGTAGCAATAAGCGTAGTTGAGCTTAAGTATATCGTTTTAAGTGTTATAACAAAGAAATCCTAAGTTGAAAAAAAAAATTAGCATCATTCTTAAATCATTTTCATGAATATAATTTTGGCTCCTAGATGATTTAGGCAGGTGTTGAGGCATTCTTCTGTTGAAGAACTCTAAAAATATTACAATCTGCGAGTGCTAGCAATAAAGCGTAAGTCGAAGTCTTAAGGTATATCGTTTTAGGTCAGTTTATAACAAAAGAAATTCTAAAAATTGAAAAAAATTAGCATTCATACTAAGATTCCACTTTCATGTAATTAATTTGGACTCCTAGTAAGTTTAGGCAGCGTGTTTGAGGTATCTTCTTTGAAGAACTCTAACATACTTACATTCTGGGTGTAGCAATAAAGCGTAGTTGACCTTAGGTATATCGTTTTAAGTGTGTTATAACAAAGAAATCTAAAAGTTGAAAAAATTAGCATTCATACTAAATTCACTTCATGTAATTGATTTGAGTGGCATATCCTGAGAGATAACCTCTATATCTAAATGATATATACGAGCGATTCTGAGATATACTTTCTTTTGAAGAATGAGAGAACGCTCTGAATTTTTCCTAAAACCTGTTTAGAGCATGCGCGAGTGTTGTTGTAGCAAAAAAGCGTAATACGAGGCTTAGGTACATCGTTTTAAGTGTTAAACAAGATAGATGTATATCTATATAGTCTGGACAGTTGAGCATGCCGAGGATTAGTGTGCCTCTCCGTATCTAAATCATTCATATATACATAGTAAATTTATATAATTTTTTAGCAATAAATGATCTTCTGAGGCGTCTCTGTCCTAACGCATGGATACTATTTCTCAAGAGTTTCAGTTGTACCTGCTTTAGAACATTAAAAGGTTTTCGTAATAAAAAAAAAACAGAAGGGACTTTTCAGTATGTAATATTTTTAAGGAAACTTCCATTATATTTTTAGGACCATAGCGTGACGTGTTAACAACCTTGGATGAAGCCTAAAATTGGTACATAACATTTTGAGATACATTGGAACAAAATAATAACCGGCACTCCTAAAAATCAGAATTTTTTATCTTTTTCACATAAGTTCAGTTAGATTCAGAGGCACTCTAGAAATATCGTTTTAAGTGTTATAACAAAGAAAATTAAAATAAATTAGATAAATAATAATAATAAGCATTCAATATCTGAGATATCACTTCATATGTAATAATTTGGTAACTCCTCTATAAATTAGGCAGATGTTATTTGATATAGGTATCTTCCTTTTTTAATAAGATACTAATAATATATATATAAATACTTACATTTCTTGTATATATATATATAATATATATTCCCTTGTGTCTTTCTCTAGTTTCTATACAAAAAATATATATGTAATATATTTCAGATATATATATATATATATATATTATATATTATATAATATATATATATATATATATATATATATATATACTATAAGTATTATATATATATATATATATATATATAGTATCATATATATATATAGTAGATATATATATATATATATATATGATATGATATATATATATATATATATATATATAATATAGTTGCTTTTTGTCGTGGACCTGTGTCAGTACTTATTGGGTTGTCCAGAGGATTAGGACGTTCCACAATTGGGGAATCCCTTTTACTACGGATCTTCCCAGCACCAACTCTTCCAGTATGTGTTTGTGCGGAAACTTCTCAGGAAATATCTAAGAAAAAAAGCATTTCCAATTTTCGTTCAATCATTCCAAGGTCACTCTCGTCTAATCTTCCCGTTCATTCTGATGCTTTATCCATTGTTAGTGCTGATAGCGATAGAGATACAAGGTGCTAATTCAATAAAATAATTAACTACTTGTAAATATTTATGTATATATATATATATGATTTTTAGTAGAAGACGTAATACTTAATACTAAAATTATTTATATTGGTTGGAGCAATAAATAAATGTTTTTACATTTTGGCAGAATTAGAGGAAATTATGGGCGAACTTGTGTTTCTATATTCCATTTAGATAGTTATATTGTAAAATGCTTTTTAGAGATTTGCAGTTTTCAAATACAGAATTTTTTTTTCTTATTAACTATTATGTACTTACGTTTTACTATGTTTATTATTATATGATAATAGTGAATAAATAATAATAAAATAATAATAATAATTAATAATAATAATTAATTAATAATAATGCAATAATAATAATAATAATATATAATAATAATAATAATAAAATAATCATAATTAATAATATATAATAATAATAATATAATAATGAATAATAATAATAGTAAGTAATAATAATTAATATAAGATAATTGAATAATAATAATAATTTGATCTAATAATAATATATAGAATCAATATAATTACATTAATATTACGTAACATTAACTCTGTATAAAAGTATAAATCTAGATAATCAATAATATATGGAGCTATTAGTTAATATTAATAGGTCATAGAGGTAGATTTTACGGGAACAATGCCGGTACTCTCCAATCTGGTGATGTAGTTTTTATATATTAAATGATCCAAAAACTTTTTTTTAAAGGGTAAGTGAGTCGTTTCTTAAGATATGTGTTATATTTAATAAATAGGAAACATCTGGCGACCCCTTCATTTGGGTGTGGTTATCTTTACCAGATTCTCACTTTTCTTTGGTGGCTTCCGCCCGTGTTTCTAATTTATGTTGCTCACTTGAGTTGTAAAGTTTAGCTGCTTTGTAGCTGACGCTTTGATGATTGACAGCTTTGTTATTGATGCTGATTAAGTCTAGTACCTCATCACGACGTTTTTTCACCGCGCAAGGGCTCGTTTTTTAGCTGTACGGTACCCAGTATTTTCCTTATATTTATAAGGTTTTAGACTCAAAGATGCCCTCGAGTATGCATTGCTACATGTCCTCTGGCTATATGGTCGCCATGGAATTGAATAGTTAAAAACTTATGCAAAGAAGCAAGTAAATGGGTCACATGTGCATTTGCTAATAAGTTATGGACAATAATTGACTGTATCTCTTTCTTACTTTTCAGTGGTGAAATAAAACATTTAATCACTTTTGATTCTATGATTAAGCGATTATTACAAATTTAAATTAATTAAATTATTTAGATAGCTGCAAAGTACGGTATACCTGCATACATGCCTACATAGTCATTGGATAACAATGCGTTGATATACATTGTGAAAAGCATGAGTGTCAAACCATCCAACCTAGATCTAGAGCAGACCGTGTTCGTAAGTATACACTCGTACCTTATGTCTCTAATAAATGATTATAAAAAGAGCTATTTGAAATTATGACGTTGACAAACATCCTTATCCTCTTTTGAATAATCATCACATTTATTGTGATACTGTATATTATCTCTATTCTTCGGCTAGTACACCCTTATGAGACTTACATTGTATTACCTGGTGGGTAGCTTCATCGTCCATTGTGAAACCAATCTTTATTTTATTAATTATATCGGTATCCAAAAAACTACAGTATCTCAAAAAATGTATACTCTTACATTGTGCTCAACCTTATGTATAACCCAGAAGCTGAATTTACTCATTTGTCGCTCATGATATTTGCCCATACAGTGAGTACTATTATCTACAAAGCCATAAGTACAACCATTTCATCCACACATACCCTCACCCCACACGGCTTCTATTATTGTGCGTTACTACATAATGACCTTGTGATCTCTTAACATATATTCTCATCTCCTGCTACTACACCGCTGAAGTTTTGAGCTATACAACATTTATCCACAACAATGCATGATGACTTCTTTGCTAGCAAATTTTATCTCAACAAGCAAGGCTCTGTAGAATCAAATACCTAGAAATATACGTTACATAAACAAAGAATCTGATGTATCACATCAAGAAGGAAAATTTCACTGGTTTCCATATTATTTCCTATTTGTGATTTACTAAAAAGCTCCTTCCAAAGATATTTGATTAAAAAGCTACAACAATGAGGATATTCCCACCAATAAGCCCCGCATCCACTGGTATTTAAGATTTCTAGCACTTTTTCTCCCGCTCTTCCAAATACTGGCAATTCACCTATAGTGCATCTCCCAAGCCTCGAGCCCAGACAACACCTCTATAACGAAAAATTATTTTATAAAAAATTAACAAATCACTCTCAGATTACTAAATAAAATACTAATAAAATACTAAACGGATTGAACTCCCGTAAATCTTATACCTAAATTTACATTTTTTTATTAATATTAATTTTATATTCCTTATTAGTTTTTTAAACCTTTATTTTCTGAATAGAATTTTGAAGTTAATGAATAACTTTTTTATTATTAAATATTGATAATAATTCTCATTTTGGCTTCAAATTTTACCTGACTACACGTGTGTAATAACTATTGAGATTTTCCATTTTCCTATACGTTATTCCCGATTAATTTCTACTATGTGGTCACTGGTGATCTCTTTCTATAAATATATAATTGATTATTTTAGATATATTATTTATATTCGTTAATTAATTCTTATTTATTTATTTATTTCTTTTATTTATAAGGTATATTATAAAATTATAATTTAAAACATAAATAACTTGCATATTTTTGCCGTTTAATTTGTCCTATTATTATTATTATTTAAATGTATGATAAACAATGTTTTGGATTTTTGTGATTGTATTACATTTATATATTAATATTATATTAATATTATTATGTTAATATTTATTATTATTATTTTTTATATTATTATAATGATTTTATTTATATTATATTATATATATTATATATACTATTTATTCTATTATTAATTAAAATAATTTTAAACTTATTTAATAATTTTATTAGTTTATTCTATTCCTTGATCTTTTATTATATGTTTTGATAAAAATACTAATCTATTGTGTAGGCAGAATAGAAATGAGAATTATTTGAGCAGTGGAGACAATATCTACATACCCTTTATGCTTTATTTCATTTAAAACTTTATTAATTATGATTACTAGTAAATTTGATTATATGTTGTATATATGTTAGTATAGTATTATGTCCCTCAGTAGTTGTTTTTATATATTTTATAGTTTTAATTAATTTAATTCAAAAGTGTTAATTAAACAACAAGCTTTTAAATGCGTTACTATTACATTTAATTTATTTATATATGATTATTTATTTAATTAATTTTTTATTTTTAATTATTATTATTATTATCTATTTATTATAGTTATATTATATATTTATTAATTATATTTTATTTATATTTATTTAATTTATAATTTAATTTTATTATTTACATCATTATCTTTTATTTAAATATAAATTAATATGGCTATTATATCGTATTTATTAGCATAGACATATTAAATTATTTATTTTAAATATCAGACAATGCTTATTTTTAATAAATTATTTTTATTATTTATATCATTATTTATATTATATTTATATTTAATATTTATTAATTTATATATTTTATTATATATATTTATTTAATATTAATATTTTATTATTTATTTATTAGGAATCTTATTTTATTATTATGTGTTATTTATATCATTTTTATATACTTAATTGATATTAATATTATTATTTTATTATTTAATATTATTTTTAAATAATTTAATTTATATTATTATATATTAATATGGCTTAATTCATTTTATTACTCTATATTTGTAATATGTATAATTATGTATTATTATTTATTTTATTTAAATTCAATTATTACTTATTATTATTATTATATTTTAATTATTATGTAGGTTATTCTAGCTTATTCGTAAAGATCGCTCTATATCCCAAGAATTCTACATCGTGACATTCCCAGTTCAATTCTATGTTTTGATACGTGTTAGCTAAATACTCCATATATAGATAATGATCCCTCTAAGTAGTATTTCATTACACTCTCAAAATTGTTGTTGTTTTTTATATTCAGTAGCCCCCATTTTTCATTATTATATGTTTAAATTTTACACATTTGTATTTTTCTTTTTTTATATTATTATACTTAAGTTTTTATATTATTGAAATGGTGGGTTATTCTATCGTGATCTCTTGTGATCTAGTGAGTACGTTATTCCTCCCTCATGTTCGTCCCTCGCTGATGGACCGTATGGACCTTCTGACATCTTGCTTATTACTCTTTCTTGTCTGATTTATATTTTATAGATGGTTAAACTTAATTGTGTTTGGTTTATTTTATTCCTTCGTTAAAAAAAACTCCGCAAATCAATTATACTTAATATAACTTTTCTTATTCTATAAATGTGTTGGTTTAATACATTAATTTTCTAACAAATATAAATGTCTTAGCCGTTAAAATGAAAATATATCTTAAAAAATAAATTTCGTATTTTACATTTTCGTTTATCGTTTACGTATTACTATTTCTGTGTGTTTACCCTCCTTTCCATTTATGTTTTGTTTCCTATTATTTTTATTATTTCATAATTATTATTTACATTATATTATTATTTTTTTATATATTAACTTAATATTATATATATTATATATTATAATTTATTATATTATATATTTTACTTATATAATTATATCATTATTTATATTTATTAATATATTTATATTATCTTTATATTATTATTATTTTTTTATATATTTATATATTACTTATTATTATATATATTATTATTATTTCATTATAATTTTTGATATATTTATTTATGTATTAATTATTAATTATTATGTTGGGCCTAGTACTAATTCCATGTAGTAGTATATACGAACCACGTCTAATGATATATTAGTGTATGCAAATAGTTTTATTTACGATCATATATATATTTTCTTTATTAATCTTATATATTTCTGTAAGACATATAACTTTATATATGTAGTTATTTAGTGAGTGAATAAGATATTTTTGATTGATTTGTAATTGAAAATATTTATCTATGTAATTATTTTTATATCTATTTATTTATATTATTAATTTTTTAATTATTATATTTAATTTATTATTTATTTATATATTTAATTATATGTATATTGTATTTTAATTACTGTTTTATTACTTATTATATTATCATTTATAACCTTATTTATACATATCATCTTCTTCCCATTTATAATATTTATATACTAAAATTTTTAAGTATCTTTTTTTTAATTGCTGTTTTATTACTTTTTATATGCTTATTTATACATTATTTATAATTTGTTCTTATACGATAATCTTACCTTAATTTATCCTGACATTGTCATGTCTTTATTGTAGTGTGAGGCGCTGGATTGGTTTGTCTACCGTGATTATAATGGTTGAGTCACAATATGATCTTATCTCAACTTTTCTACTTATATGCTTAACTACTTTAATAACTAGTTGATTAAGTACTTTATTGAATGATTGTGAACTTGTATGTTTTACACCTATAATTTGCTATTTAAGTACTTTATTAATGCTTCTGTACTATGTTTGTTGAATATTATTGTGATTAGTTATATGTGTATATTATTTATTTATTGGATTTTTATTTTTCAGTTCTCTTATATATTATTACTTGCTCATATCACAGTTTTGATCCCCAAAACTGGTTCCTATATAGTAATTATATTTTTATTTCTTTCTCATATGATTAATAAATTTTTCTTTATATATATTATCTATACCTTGCTCAAGTATCTCTCTCGATTGTAATATTCTGCATTCAATAATTATCTTTTTGCTAGAAAGTTTCAAGTTTTCATGTTCATCTAGTTATTTTTATTTTTAAGTTATTGTCATCTCTTATTATATGATAATTAAATATATTTAAATTAGATAATAGCGATAGTTTCATATTATTATTGTGTTTTTGCTTTTCTTTCTTCTTTTTAGACTTGTTCTAATCCTTAGTTATTATATAAAAATTAAATTTACTCTTTTTAAATATTTATATTTTTTAATTTCTATAAGTCTTATTAATAATCTTTATTTTTATTCTCAACTGAAAACTTTTTAAACACATATATTATTATTTGATCTAATCTCTATTCTTTAATAATCTCTCTACTTTTTCCTATATGTGCTTTCTAATTTATTTAAGTGTATTTAGACGCTATCTATCTATCTCTATGTATTTATATCATCTTACTCTTTTTCTAATTCTATATATTAGTGTCTCGATTTGTTCAATATGAATATATTATTTTCATAATCAATTTATTCTGATAGTTCTATATTTCGATTAGCCCAACTTACTTTTCCGGCGTTTTCGTATCTAGCTTCCTCTTATTACTATTGTTATTTTCCACCTACTTCAGTTATTATTCCACTGATACATTACTTCGATTATATATTGATATATGTGAGTATATTATCTATTATTATTTATTTTTATTATTGTTATTATTATTATTATCTATTCTGTAATTTATTATTATATTTATATTATTATTATATTATTTTTAATATATTATAATTATTGTTTGTTTTAATTTGTTATTGTTATAATTCATTTAATTGTTTATTAATTTTTCTTATTATTTTTTTACTTTTTATTTAATTATTTATTTATATTTATTATTTATTTATATTATATAAAAAAAATAAGTTATCTATATATTATGTAAATATGATTTATTTAATATCTATATTAATTGATTATTAATTTCATTATTATGATTATTATTTATTATTCATTATAGATTATATTAGTATGTATTTATTTATTTTAAAACCATAATTTTATATATACTTATTAGTTTTAACTATAATATTTCCGGTTTCTTCAAAGGGACATGAAATTTGATTTGGCCCACATTAGATCAGACCTCATTTTCTAATAGATACTAGTGAATTAATTTTTCGGGCGTGATTATATTTGATGTGTCGCTTAAAGCTAAAATTGTGTAAGACAATAATGATAAATTTGCTCAATTACTCTGTATTAAGTAGTTCTTACTTACCCTATGAAATATTTTTTACTTGATTAATTCTGATTCTCTTATATAGTTGCTGTGATGTGTGCGCTAAAATAAAACCCGAACATGTAAATTTATATTGTTAAATCCTCCTTTTTTAATTAATTCGTTAATCTTTATATAACTTATTCATACATCCTTTGTTGACCAGAAGTCACCTTTAAGTACTTCCATTGTTAAAGCCTATCCTATGCGCCTTGAGAAGGCGCTTTTATAAACGCTATAAGCTTCTAGATATTAAACCTTTTATTTAATTTTTTTATCTCTTTGCTTATTTTTTTTGTCAAGGTTTTATTTTAGTGTGACTCTCTCGAGTTTTAGCTAAGAATTAGGGTCGGAGTACCGCAGCTTATGTATAGTTTTAGAGTATTTATTGGTTTCTTATTATAACACAAATTTGATATTTTTAAAGTAATTTTTATAAGATATTACAATACTTTTTATTTAATTTTTCTTAGAGTTTATATATATATATAAAATATATATAGATATATACTTCGGGAGTTAATGTCTACATCATAATTTTAACTACTATGTTTCATTTGTTTTTTTTCTCTAGTTTTTGTGTAGTTTTATTTTTATATTTGTGTGTGTTTGCCGCTATGTGTTGATTATTACTAGATTGACTCAGCTATCTATCCGATGTGCGAATTGAATTTTTAAACTTTTATTCTCAACATCACGCTCGAGATCTATTAACTCTTAATTCTTGCTTTCGTGTATAATACTCACACTATCTCTCTACTTTACTAACCCCATATATTTTATTGCTCTATGTCTATGAGTTCTAAGTACTGGTCATTTGATTTCTCCTCTGATCTAGTTCAATTGATATTCTAACTATTACTATATTTTCTAATTTTTCTTCTAAAGAGGTTGGAATATATATGGTCACTTTATTAAACTATATGTGACACTCTACCGGATAAATCGGCTAGTCTCCTAATTAACTATATTGTTTTCTGTGTGCGTCTTATAAATCTTTTCTTTATACTTATACTCATATTACATTAAATCTTGATGCTTTCATGCTTACATGATTCTACAATACAGTACTATAGATTTTTGTAATTTACTAAAACCAACTATCTACAAGAATGTTTATATAATTTCTTTCTATGATGCTGTATAAAACTTAATTTCCTCATTTATTTATAGTGCATAATTATCATGTCCTACTACTAGAAATGGTATGGGTACTCCTTATACTCATAACTTGAATATTATAAGTATATATGTATATCGTAGAGGAGGTCAAGTATATATATATATATTATATACCTGAAATTTATTACTAGCTATGATCTACGTTTATCTAACTATATGATACTAGCTGACATATAATCTAAATTGAGAGAAGAGAACAGAGAGAGAAAGATGACAGAGTTAGACTGGATCGTCGGACCACCACCTGTAGAGCTGACGACGATTGAGAGACCTATCTGATGTACAGACGAACTGTGACCTGCCTCTCTCTCTGAAGAAGGATAGCACTAAGCATAGATCAGCTATTTCGACTGGCTCAATCATGAGAGCGACCGTTTGTAGTAGTAGTAGTAGATAGTGTGATGAGAGAGTGAATTGTATACTCATCCAACTAGCTTCCATTATGCCTTGTAGAGCATTCTACTATTTCTTGTAGCATTTGATCGGTACGGATCAACGGATTATTTGTGGTAGGGATTATTATGTAGAAGCCATATATGAAAGGCTTATCTATAGTCAATTTGCTACCTAATAATTAAACAGAACAAGGTGACGATCAGACACTATTGTGTATTTTTTCCCATGTGTGGAATTGAGAGAAACCTGCTTTTTAAGAAACCGGCTTCTGCAATAACTATGAGGTGAGGTAGCTCTAGTAAATACGTTTATATAGATGGTAGTATATTATATAATATAATTGTACGTAAGTAGTATTCTAATTCCATTATTTCGTATTCTATAATTCTTTTACTCAAGTCATATATCCATATTAGGTATCGACCGTAAGCTTTGATCTCTTGACGTATTCAGTTAAAGAGACTCAATAGTGTATAATTCGATGAGTAATATATATATATGTTGGAATAAATTCTTTATCGTTCTTCCAATCATACTCATCTAGTACTAATTATTTCAATTATCAGCTAAGATCGTTCTAGCTAAGGGTAATTTACAATATTACGACGAGTAAATAGCGGGCTTTTAATACCCAAAAACCGAAGATAAAGTTGACTGCTAACTATCCTGGCTTCTCTATATATTATAGGTGCCTTTTTTCTTCCGTTACAGCCCCTCATTCATTGCGATTATCTGTTTGCAGACATATATTTTCTTTCCATACAAATTTTATATCCGATTGTAAATATAATATGAGACAGTTTTTATTCTTCACTACTGGCTCTCGAAATCTTTGGGGGACTTCGAGTCTCTCGAGGTGGAGATCGGTGTCTCCCGGGGATTGAAAGAGCCCCGCCGACTATTTCCTCTACAATGCTCAAACGATAAGTTCTGGTGCGGTGCATGTACCCCCCTCCGGAACGACTGCTGTGTGCCCCGGTTCTATGACGTTCCGCGAGACCCCCTATTCCTTTTTTGCCTATCTCTGACGTGGCTTCTTCCTAGTGGGGTGTTACTCTCTTGTTTATGTTAATTAAAATAAATAGCTCTAATGTTCTCCATATAACACTAAGTCGGATCATGAAACAAGATTGGTTCTCTCTATTGATAGTGTATAAGAGGACCGTATGTGTCATTGTGGGAACGACATAGGGTATTTCATTTCTAGTTGCACAGTTTGTTTGAAAATAAATAGAACAATGATTACTTGTTCGAAAGTTAGAAAAAAATTACGACTCCGTTGGGGAACGATTAGATGACACCATTCTCTGTCATAAACTCAGTTTTCTCTCTATTCTTATTTTCTTATTCAATACATAACTAATAGTGTGCTCGCTATGTCTTTCACTAAATTTAACTATCGACTCTCTCATGCGATTGTTGTGGGCAATGCGTGAAGCGAAGAATCTTAGTACAATACCTATTCAAATAAGAAGCCGATTCTGATCCTTCTAACTATCGCCCATTAGCTCTCACTAATGGAAAATATTATTTTATTCTCTATCTAAAGATCTTTGAAACCTATCTCAACTCTCACTTTCTTGTAGATACCTATAATTCTTATTCTTATTCTAATTCCTCTTCTTTTACGATTCAGTTCGGCTTATCGGCTGGTACTCTCAGAATACGGATATAATTCTTACTGGTTGTATATATCTATTGATATATATATATTATATCTTTACTACTATTGATCTCTAATAATAATGAATAATTTATGTTTTTCGCCCTTGGAAACTACGGTGTGATATGAGATTGCATGGTTAGTAGTGGTGATACTTATTGACGTTAGTGGAGTTTGCGAGGCACATAAGTATTGCGATCATCGTTCTGTCTCGACAAGAATCGCTGCGGATATGTCGATCGTTCGAAGAGGGAATCCGCCCCTGCCTGTGTGCACGGCTATCAGGGAAGGACTTGGAGATTTTCCGTGCGCCTTATCTCTTCTCTTGGCGTTGACCACTCATCTCATGGTACTTATCGCGCATTCTTATTCTCTCGCTCGCCAAGAGACTCAGTGACCATTAGCTTAACCGGAAACTCCTCCTGTGATTCAGTTTAATGTGTGCGCACTCATGCACTTTGCATATCTTTTTCTGTCTCACATAAGTGGCTGTTCCTCAGGTATATAGATTATTTCATGTACTTATCTCTACAATATTATTATCTTTAATACTATTATTCATAATAGTATCTATCTTCTATAGTATTAGCGCTAAATTCTATACTTTATATTTACCACTATTATGCCTATATACATGACTCGACCCTTTACATTTTATCGAAACACTAATATTCATTCTGCTCTACTTTCTATATTATATTAACTATCTAGAATTGCTCTCTGTCTAATTCTTTACGATCTATTCTCGCCTTGATCTTGGATAGAATTTCATTATAGGTGGTAGTTATATATAGTGGTACGTACTATGATAATCTTTGTGAAATGTTTATTATATTTAATTTTAAAATTATAGCACTCACTTAAATATCCTTTATACTACTAATACTCATCCTCATAGGAAGATGACTAAAATCTTCTACTATAAATATTTGTTTATTAATTAACTTGTAATATCTATTGTTGATTAGTGTTAATTGCCAATGCTGCTTTTGCATATAATTTATTAAAATCACTAATCAGGTTGTGTTGTAACAGCACCTAGAAGTCTATGAATGATTGTTTATTGCTTTGATCATGCTGTGAAAAAATTAATGCTAGTATATCTTTACTCAGTGTTACCAATGTACCAATAAATGATGTAGGCCTGTGTGATTGAAAATCTGAGAATTTTCTGGCAAATGTTAATGAATTTCATTTAGAAACTGTGTAGACAAAACTATACAACTCCATCATTTACAGCATACAATGACTCCTGGTGATGCATTTTCCTTTCCCTCGAGACTAGTGTTTC